>CASHTH010002141.1:0-36743 GCA_030341885.1 Geodia barretti
GGCGTAGGAAAAACGCAAAGTGCGAATACATTAGAGATGACAACTTGTTGTTGTTCAGTGTATAGTGTGAGGGCAGGTTCACAGAGAATTAAAGTTGTTTTTTTGGTAACTAGACATGTACAGTACAGATAGATAGGCACAAAAATTTTTTACTAACAAACCAAGTACCGTAACCCTCGCTGCGCTGCACGCCGAGGGTAACTAGAGCGTTAACTCTGTAGCATAACTTGTTCGCCTCCTCTAGTGAGATGAGAGAGGGGAGGAAGAATCTCCTTGCCATGGAATCTATCATGTACATATCTCTAACACTCTGAGCCTTACTGGTCGGAAGATCAGAGCCCACTTCATCATGAATGTTAATACACCTGTGTATTCTATAATGATATTCTCTCATCACACAGTATGGGACTCTCAGCACTGATGAAGCAGACTCCAGGTAAGACTGATGTCGTGGTGGAGTTGTGTGAAGGAAGGAGCCATTTGGACCTACAGAATAGGTATGTAAAGTGAGATACAGGTACGTAGTCTGCTGAGTCTAAGTCACACTTGAATTTCTTACGTGCTCGCTCTTAGAACTGATAAGCAGTTTCTATGCTGTATGGCTACTGTGCAACTTTTAACTTAGCCTTTGAGTATTACGTACGTACGTACCTCATGCAGCAATTGTAACTTTTACATTGGGGTTGTGCAGCCATTTCCACGATGAATATGGTGGGGATATGTTTACGGAGTTTTAAAAACAAATATTGCTTCAACCTGCTGGTAGGAATATCCGGGGCCACTGTAATGTGACTTGCACGTGTGCATGTCATGACACTGGGTAGGAAACACGCAAACTCGCATACATAGAGATGGACACATTGTTGTTGTCAAGTTGCATGCTGTTGAGTGCAGAAAACGCGGTGTGGCTACGGGTCTGGTAACAGACAGACACGATAGCTAGGCACAAAAAAACTACAAACATAGTACCAGAAACCGCGCTGCGCTATGCAACGCCGAGGGTTAACACTCGAGCGTTAACTCTGTAGCATATACTGGTCGCCTCTCTAGTGAAGATGAGAGAGAGGATGGACGAATGAATCTCCTGGCCATGGAATCTACATGTACATATCTTCACCACTCTGAGCTTACTGGTCAGAAGCTCAGAGCCACTTCTATCATGACATGTTATACACCTGTGTATTCTACTATAATGATATTCTCTCATCACACCAGTATGGGACTCAGCACTGATGAGAGCAGCCTACCGGGGTAAAATAGACATGATGTCGTTGTGGAGGTGGTGAAGGACGAGCCAATTTGGTGACGACAGAATGATACGGTATGTTTAGAGTGCTGAATACAGCGTACGTAATAGTCTCCTGAGTCTAAGATCAAACGTGTTTCGATTCTTACTGTGCTCGCTCTTTTAACTATGTATATCAGCAGTTCCGTTGCTGTAGCTACTGTTCAACTGTTAACTTAGCCTTGAGTATATACTGTACCTACAATGCAGCAATGGTGATGTACTGTTACATTGGGGCTGCAAGACCATTTCCACGATGACTATGGTGGGCATTTAAAAAATAATATTGCTCAACCTACTGGGAGGAATATCAGAGCCACTTCACGAATGTATGCACGCTGCATTTCATGACACTGGCGTAGGAAAAACGCAAACTTCGCAACATAGAGATGACAACATGTTGTTGTCAAGTGCATTGTGGCGGCAGAAAACGTGGGTGTTGGTCACAGACGAAGTCACATAGATAGGCTCAAAAACTAACAACCCATGTCCGTAAACCATCGCTGCGCATGCACGCCGAGGGTTAACTAGAGCGTTTAACTCTGTAGCAGAACGTGTTCGCTCTCTCTAGCGAAGATGAGAGAGAGGAAGAATCTCCTTGGCCATGAATCGACAGGTACATATCTCTAACACTCTGAGCCGTACTGTCGGAAGATCAGAGCCACTTCATCATGCATGTTAATACACCTGTGTATTCTATAAGAGATTCTCTCATCACACAGTGATTGGGTGTCTCAGCACTGAGGACGAGCACGCTGACTGGGAGGGTAAGACTGATGTCGTAGTGGAGTTGTGAAGGAGAGCCAATTTGGACCTACAGATAAGGTATGTATAGTGATGAATACAGGGACCGTTATCAGCTGCTGAGCTCTGAAGTCACACGGGTTTGCAAATTTCTACTGTGCTCGCTCTTTGTAACTGATCAAAGCAGTTTCTCTGCGGTCTGCTACTGTGCCAACTTTTAACTTAGCCTTGAGTATGTACGTACGTACTGTACCTACAATGCAGCAATGTGTGACTTTCATTGGGTGCAGCATTTCCACCATGAGATTATGGTCGGAGTTTAAAAACAATATATACTCAACCTTACGGGATGGTAGGAATATCAGGGCCCACTTTAATGTACTGCACGTGTGCATTTGCATGACATGGCGTAGGAAAAACGCAAACTCACTCATAGAGCGACACATGTGTGTCAAGTTGCATTTGGTGGCAGAAAACGTTGCATATTCAGACAGACAGTGACAGGCACAAAAAACTAACCAAACCAAGTCATAATCCTCGCTGCGCATGCACGCCGAGGAAGTTACTAGAGCGCGTTAACTCATGTCGCGTAACTTGTTCGCCTCCTCTAGCGAAGATCGAGACGAGAGAGAAGATTCTCCTTGCCATGGAATCTACATGTACATATCTCTAACACTCTGGAGCTCTACTGGTCGGAAGATCAGAGCACTCATCATGAACGTTAATACGACCTGTGTATTCTATAATGGGAATCTCTCACACACAGGATGGGGACTCGTCAGCCACTGCATGGAAGCGAGCTACGAGTGGTAAGACTGATGTGTGGTGGAGTGGTGAAGGGAGGAGCCAATTTGGACCTACAGGATGAGGTATGTATAGTGATGAGATACAGGCAGGTTACGTAGTCTCCGGGTCTAAGTCACACGTGTTTCAATTCTTACTGTGCTCGCTCGTTTTAACAATATCAAGCAGGTCCTTTGCTGTGTGGCTACTGTTACAACTTTTACTTAGCCTTTGAGTATCTACTGTACCTACAATGCCGGCAATGTGTACTTTGACATTGGGGTGCAATCCATTTCTCACGATGCAATATGTAAATGGGGAATTTAAAAATAATACTACTCAACCTTAGCGTGAAGGAATATCAGAGCCACTTCATCTGACTGTGAATGTACTCATTTCTATCGACACTTGTGTGAGAAATGCACAATTCGCACATAGTAGTACCGTACTACCTTGCTGAGCATGCTGTCGAGGTTAAAGCTAAACGCGTTTTCAAAAACTCTGTATATGCGTAACTTGTCAGCCTACTCTAGCGAAGATGAGCAGAGAGGAAGAATGCTCCTTGCCATGGCATCTACATGTACATCATCTATCACACTCTGAGCCTACTGGTCGGAAGATCAGCGCCACTTCATCATGAATGTTAATACACCTGTGATTCTATAATGAGAATCTATCATCACACAGTATGGGTGCTCAGCACTAATGAGAGCAGCCAGCCGGGAGTAAGACTGATGCTGTGGTGGAGTTGGTGAAGGGCAGAGCAATTGGACCTACCAGAATGAGGTCAGGATAGTGATGAATACAGGGGTACCGTAGTCTCTGAGTCTAGAGTCCAGTGTTTCGTGTTCAATTTCTTACGGTGCCTCGCTCTTTTTAACTATCAAGCAGTTTCCTTTGCTGTCTATGGCTACTGTTCACTTTACACTTAGACCTTTGAGTATATACTGTACCTACAATGCAGCAATGCTGTATTTTTGCATTGGGGTGCAAGACCATTTCCACGATGAATATGGTGAATTGTAAAACTAATTGTACTCAAACCTTACGGAGGAATATCAGAGCCACTTCATCTGATGTACTGCAGTTCATCACACATGTGTCGTGAGAAAATGCAAATCGCATGATAGTACCGTAACCCTTGCTGCCGCATTGCATGTCGAGAGTTAACTAAGCGTTTAACTCTGCTAGCGTCAACTGGTTCGCTCCTCTAGCGAAGATGAGAGGAGGGAGAGGAAGAATCTCTTTGCATGGAATCTAGCATTGTCCATATCTCTAACAACTCTGAGCCTTGTATGGTCGGAAGATCAGAGCCACTTCATCATGAAGTTATACACCGGTGTATTCTATAATGGAATCTCTCATCACACAGTGTACTATGTTTTTTCTGGTGTCAGCACGATGAGAGCAGCTGGGAGGGTGGTAAGACTGATGTCTGTGGTGAGTGGTGAAGGGCGGAGCAATTTGGACCTACAGGATAATGGCTATGTATGTAGTGCATTGAATATCAGTGGTACCGTAGCGTCTCCTGAGTCTAAGTCACACGTGTTCCATTCTTACTGTGCTCGCTCTTTGTTAACTATCAAGCAGTTTCCTTTGCGTTTTTGTATGGATCTGTTCAACTTTGAACTTAGCCCTTGAGTAGTATTATGTACTACACATGCAGCAATGTGTACTTTTACGAGTTTTAAAGTGCACGCCATGTTCTACGATGAATATGGTGGGGAATTTTAAAATAGTACTACTCAACTCATCTGGGAGGCAATATCGAGCCCACTTCATCTGAATGTAGCTCTTCATCACACATGTGTGAGGGAAAAATGCAATTCAGCAGTTGACTGAGGGTAGTACCGTAACCCCTTTTGCGGCGCGATGCATGTCGAGGGTTAACGTTAAAGCGTTTTTAATTTAACTCTGTAGCGTAACGTGTTCGCCTCCTCTAGCGAAGACTGGAGAGAGGCGAGAGAATGCTCCTTGCCATGGAATTCTAATACATGTCCATATCTCTTAACACTCTGAGCCTTACTGGTCGGAAGAGATCATGAGCCACGTTTCATCATGAATGTAATACACTGTGTAGTCTATAATGAGAATCTCCATCACACAGCTATGTGGTCTTTTTGGTCAGCTCATGATGAATGTCGGCCTCGCGGGTCAGCTAAGGACTGATGTCGTGTGGAGTGGTGAAGGGAGAGCCATTTGGACCTACAGAATGAGTGGGATGTATAGTGATGAATACAGGTGGTACAGTAGTCTCCTGGGTCTACAGTCACACGTGTTTCAATGTCTAGTACTGTGCTCGCTCGCTTTTTACACTAGTTTAGCAGTTTCCTTTGCTGCTATGGCTACTGTTCAACTTTTAACTTGAGAGTCACTGGAGTATGTGATACATGTACTACAATGCAGCATGTGTACTTTTACATTGGGGTGCAAGCCATTTTCCACGATGATATGGTGGGAAGGGAATTTTAAAAATAATACATTACTCACCTTCTGGGCGGAGCATAGGAGGAATATCAGAGCCACTCATCTGAATGTACTCCTTTCACAATCACACATGTGGGAGAAAAAACTGCAGTACATTCGCTATCTGATAGTTCCGAACCTGATGCGGCATGCATGTCGAGGGTTAACTAAAGCGTTTAACTCTGTAGCGTAACTGTGTTCGCCTCCTCTAGCGAAGATGAAGAGAGAGGAAGAATCTCCTTTGCCATGGAATCTACATGTACATATCTCTAACACTCTGAGCCTTACTGGTCGGAAGATCAGAGCCACTTCATCATGAATGTTAATACACCTGTGTATTCTATAATGAGAATCTCTCATCACACAGTATGGGGGGGTAGTCAGCACTAATGAGAGCAGCCTGGGGGGGTAAGACTGATGTTGTGGTGGAGTTGGTGAAGGGAGGAGCCAATTTGGACCTACAGAATAAGGTATGTATAGTGATGAATACAGGGTACCGTAGTCTCCTGAGTCTAAGTCACACGTGTTTCAATTTCTTACTGTGCTCGCTCTTTTAAACTATCAAGCAGTTTCCTTTGCTGTATGGCTACTGTTCAACTTTTAACTTAGCCTTTGAGTATATACTGTACCTACAATGCAGCAATGTGTACTTTTACATTGGGGTGCAAGCCATTTTCCACGATGAATATGGTGAGGAATTTTAAAAATAATATTACTCAACCTTACTGGGAGGAATATCAGAGCCACTTAACATCTTGAATGTACTGCATTGCATCATCACACATTGTGTCAAGTGCAGCAGAAAACTGCAAATCTGCACATGACAAGTACCGTAACCCTGCTGCGCATGCACGTCGAGGGTTAACTAGAGCGTTTAACTCTGTAGCATAACTTGTTCGCCTCCTCTAGTGAAGATGAGAGAGAGGAAGAATCTCCTTGCCATGGAATCTACATGTACATATCTCTAACACTCTGAGCCTTACTGGTCGGAAGATCAGAGCCACTTCATCATGAATGTTAATACACCTGTGTATTCTATAATGAGAATCTCTCATCACACAGTATGGGGACGTCAGCACTGATGAAGCAGCCCGGCGGGGTAAGACTGATGTTGTGGTGGAGTTGGTGAAGGGAGGAGCCAATTTGGACTACAGAATAAGGTATGTATAGTGATGATACAGGGTACCGTAGTCTCCTGAGTCTAAGTCACACAGTGTTTCAATTTCTTACTGTGCTCGCTCTTTTTAACTATCAAGCAGTTTCCTTTGCTGTATGGCTACTGTTCAACTTTTAACTTAGCCTTTGAGTATATACTGTACCTACAATGCCAGCAATGTGTACTTTTACATTGGGTGCAAGCCATTTTCCACGATGAATATGGTGGGGAATTTAAAAATAATATTACTCAACCTTACTGGAGGATATCAGAGCCACTTCACTTGAATGTACTGCCATTTCATCACACATGTGTGAGAGAAAAATGCAATTCACATGGAAGTACCGTAACCCTTGCTGCGCTGCATGTCGAGGGTTAACTAAAGCGTTTAACTCTGTAGCGTAACTTGTTCGCCTCTCTAGCGAAGATGGGAGAGAGGAAGAATCTCCTTTGCCATGGAATCACTGTACATATCTCTAACACTCTGAGCTTACTGGTCAGAAGATCAGAGCCACTTCATCATGAATGTTTAATACACCTGTGAATTCTATAATGAGAATCTTCATCACCAGTATGGGTGTCAGCACTGATGGAAAGTAAGATCACAATAATCAGGAATTCCCACAAATATCCGCACAAGCAGACGAGAATAAAAAAGTGATAAAAATATGCAGAAGATAAAGATAACAATAAAGACATAAGCAGACGAGGGGGGAAGTCACACAGAAGAAAGAACAAAAGACAATAATGATCATTTTTGGAATACAGTAGAAGAAAACTAGAACAAGAAAAAACACATCTACAAATGAAAACAAAAACTGCGGAAGCAAGCCGGAACCCTCACAGCCCCCCCCCGGCCGCGCCTCCGCGCACGGCGCCCCCCCCCCCTCGCCCCCCCATCCGGGGTAAGACTGATGTCGTGGTGGGAGGTGGTGAAGGGGGAGCCAATTTGGATACAGAATATAGGTATGTATAGTGATGATTACAGGGTACCTTGTTCCTGAGTCTAAGTCACAGTGTTTCAATTTCTTACTGTGCTCGCTCTTTTTAATATTAAGAGTTTCCTTTGCTTGTATTTGCTACTGTTCAACTTTTAATTAGCCTTGGAGTTATATACTGTACTACAATGCAGCAATGTGTACTTTTACATTGGCGGGCAACCATTTTCCACGATGAATATGGTGGGGAATTTTAAAAATAATATTACTCAACCTTACTGGGAGGAATATCAGAGCCACTTCATCTTGAATGTACTGCATTTCATCACACATGTGGGAGAAAAATGCAAATTCACATGAAGTACCGTAACCCTTGCTGCGCATGCATGTCGAGGGTTAACTAAAGCGTTTAACTCTGTAGCGTAACTTGTTTGCCTCCTCTAGCGAAGATGAGAGAGAGGAAGAATCTCCTTTGCCATGAAATCTACATGTACATATCTCTAACACTCTGAGCCTTACTGGTCGGAAGATCAGAGCCACTTCATCATGAATGTTAATACACCTGTGTATTCTATAATGAGAATCTCTCATCACACAGTATGGGGGGGTGTCAGCACTAATGAGAGCAGCCTGGGAGGGTAAGACTGATGTCGTGGTGGAGTTGGTGAAGGGAGGAGCCAATTTGGACCTACAGAATAAGGTATGTATAGTGATGAATACAGGGTACCGTAGTCTCCTGAGTCTAAGTCACACGTGTTTCAATTTCTTACTGTGCTCGCTCTTTTTAACTATCAAGCAGTTTCCTTTGCTGTATGGCTACTGTTCAACTTTTAACTTAGCCTTTGAGTATATACTGTACCTACAATGCAGCAATGTGTACTTTTACATTGGGGTGCAAGCCATTTTCTACGATGAATATGGTGGGGAATTTTAAAAATAGTACTACTCAACCTTACTGGGAGGAATATCAGAGCCACTTCATCTTGAATGTACTCCATTTCATCACACATGTGTGAGAAAAATGCAAATTCGCATGAAGTACCGTAACCCTTGCTGCGCATGCATGTCGAGGGTTAACTAAAGCGTTTAACTCTGTAGCGTAACTTGTTCGCCTCCTCTAGCGAAGATGAGAGAGAGGAAGAATCTCCTTTGCCATGGAATCTATACATGTACATATCTCTAACACTCTGAGCCTTACTGGTCGGAAGATCAGAGCCAGTTCATCATGAATGTTAATACACCTGTGTATTCTATAATGAGAATCTCTCATCACACAGTATGGGGGGGTGTCAGCACTGATGAAAGCAGCCTGGGAGGGTAAGACTGATGTCGTGGTGGAGTTGGTGAAGGGAGGAGCCAATTTGGACCTACAGAATGAGGTATGTATAGTGATGAATACAGGGTACCGTAGTCTCCTGAGTCTAAGTCACACGTGTTTCAATTTCTTACTGTGCTCGCTCCTTTTAACTATTAAACAGTTTCCTTTGCTGTGTGGCTACTGTTCAACTTTTAACTTAGCCTTTGAGTATATACTGTACCTACAATGCAGCAATGTGTACTTTTACATTGGGGTGCAAACCATTTTCCACGATGAATATGGTGGGGAATTTTAAAAATAATATTACTCAACCTTACTGGGAGGAAAATCAGAGCCACTTCATCTTGAATGTACTGCATTTCATCACACATGTGGGAGAAAAATGCAAATTCACATGAAGTACCGTAACCCTTGCTGCGCATGCATGTCGAGGGTTAACTAAAGCGTTTAACTCTGTAGCGTAACTTGTTCGCCTCCTCTAGCGAAGATGAGAGAGAGGAAGAATCTCCTTTGCCATGGAATCTACATGTACATATCTCTAACACTCTGAGCCTTACTGGTCGGAAGATCAGAGCCACTTCATCATGAATGTTAATACACCTGTGTATTCTATAATGAGAATCTCTCATCACACAGGATGGGGACTCAGCACTGATGAGAGCAGCCTACCGGGGTAAGACTGATGTTGTGGTGGAGTTGGTGAAGGGAGGAGCCAATTTGGACCTACAGAATAAGGTATGTATAGTGATGAATACAGGGTACCGTAGTCTCCTGAGTCTAAGTCACACGTGTTTCAATTTCTTACTGTGCTCGCTCTTTTTAACTATCAAGCAGTTTCCTTTGCTGTATGGCTACTGTTCAACTTTTAACTTAGCCTTTGAGTATATACTGTACCTACAATGCAGCAATGTGTACTTTTACATTGGGGTGCAAGCCATTTTCCACGATGAATATGGTGGGGAATTTTAAAAATAATATTACTCAACCTTACTGGGAGGAATATCAGAGCCACTTCATCTTGAATGTACTGCATTTCATCACACATGTGTGAGAAAAATGCAAATTCACATGAAGTACCGTAACCCTTGCTGCGCATGCATGTCGAGGGTTAACTAAAGCGTTTAACTCTGTAGCGTAACTTGTTCGCCTCCTCTAGCGAAGATGAGAGAGAGGAAGAATCTCCTTTGCCATGGAATCTACATGTACATATCTCTAACACTCTGAGCCTTACTGGTCGGAAGATCAGAGCCACTTCATCATGAATGTTAATACACCTGTGTATTCTATAATGAGAATCTCTCATCACACAGGATGGGGAGTCAGCACTGATGAAAGCAGCCCGCGGGGTAAGACTGATGTTGTGGTGGAGTTGGTGAAGGGAGGAGCCAATTTGGACCTACAGGATAAGGTATGTATAGTGATGAATACAGGGTACCGTAGTCTCCTGAGTCTAAGTCACACGTGTTTCAATTTCTTACTGTGCTCGCTCTTTTTAACTATCAAGCAGTTTCCTTTGCTGTATGGCTACTGTTCAACTTTTAACTTAGCCTTTGAGTATATACTGTACCTACAATGCAGCAATGTGTACTTTTACATTGGGGTGCAAGCCATTTTCCACGATGAATATGGTGGGGAATTTAAAAATAATATTACTCAACCTTACTGGGAGGAATATCAGAGCCACTTCATCTTGAATGTACTGCATTTCATCACACATGTGTGAGAAAAATGCAAATTCACATGAAGTACCGTAACCCTTGCTGCGCATGCATGTCGAGGGTTAACTAAAGCGTTTAACTCTGTAGCGTAACTTGTTCGCCTCCTCTAGCGAAGATGAGAGAGAGGAAGAATCTCCTTTGCCATGGAATCTACATGTACATATCTCTAACACTCTGAGCCTTACTGGTCGGAAGATCAGAGCCACTTCATCATGAATGTTAATACACCTGTGTATTCTATAATGAGAATCTCTCATCACACAGTATGGGGAGTCAGCACTGATGAAAGCAGCCCGGCGGGGTAAGACTGATGTTGTGGTGGAGTTGGTGAAGGGAGGAGCCAATTTGGACCTACAGGATAAGGTATGTATAGTGATGAATACAGGGTACCGTAGTCTCCTGAGTCTAAGTCACACGTGTTTCAATTTCTTACTGTGCTCGCTCTTTTTAACTATCAAGCAGTTTCCTTTGCTGTATGGCTACTGTTCAACTTTTAACTTAGCCTTTGAGTATATACTGTACCTACAATGCAGCAATGTGTACTTTTACATTGGGGTGCAAGCCATTTTCCACGATGAATATGGTGGGGAATTTTAAAAATAATATTACTCAACCTTACTGGGAGGAATATCAGAGCCACTTCATCTTGAATGTACTGCATTTCATCACACATGTGTGAGAAAAATGCAAATTCACATGAAGTACCGTAACCCTTGCTGCGCATGCATGTCGAGGGTTAACTAAAGCGTTTAACTCTGTAGCGTAACTTGTTCGCCTCCTCTAGCGAAGATGAGAGAGAGGAAGAATCTCCTTTGCCATGGAATCTACATGTACATATCTCTAACACTCTGAGCCTTACTGGTCGGAAGATCAGAGCCACTTCATCATGAATGTTAATACACCTGTGTATTCTATAATGAGAATCTCTCATCACACAGGATGGGGAGTCAGCACTGATGAAAGCAGCCTGGGAGGGTAAGACTGATGTTGTGGTGGAGTTGGTGAAGGGAGGAGCCAATTTGGACCTACAGGATAAGGTATGTATAGTGATGAATACAGGGTACCGTAGTCTCCTGAGTCTAAGTCACACGTGTTTCAATTTCTTACTGTGCTCGCTCTTTTTAACTATCAAGCAGTTTCCTTTGCTGTATGGCTACTGTTCAACTTTTAACTTAGCCTTTGAGTATATACTGTACCTACAATGCAGCAATGTGTACTTTTACATTGGGGTGCAAGCCATTTTCTACGATGAATATGGTGGGGAATTTTAAAAATAGTACTACTCAACCTTACTGGGAGGAATATCAGAGCCACTTCATCTTGAATGTACTGCATTTCATCACACATGTGGGAGAAAAATGCAAATTCACATGAAGTACCGTAACCCTTGCTGCGCATGCATGTCGAGGGTTAACTAAAGCGTTTAATCTGTAGCGTAACTTGTTCGCCTCCTCTAGCGAAGATGAGAGGAGAGGAAGAATCTCCTTTGCCATGGAATCTACATGTACATATCCTCTAACACCTCTGAGCCTTACTGGTCGGAAGATCGGAGCCACGTCTCATGACTGTTATACACCTGTGTATTCTATAATGAGAATCTCTTCATCAACAGTATGGGGGGTGTCAGCACTGATGATGCAAGCAGCTGGCGTGGGTAAGACTGATGTCGTGGTGGAGTTGGATGAAGGAGGAGCCAATTTGGACCGACAGAATGAGTCTGTGTATAGTGATGACTCAGGGGTACCGTTAGTCTCCGTGAGGTCCTAAGTCACACGTTGTGTCAATCTCTTACTGTGCTCGTCTTCTATTTAACAATCACCAGTTTCTTTGCTGGTGGCTACTGTTCGCAACTTAACTTAGCTTTGAGTGATACTGTACCTACACTGCAGCATGTGTACTTTTACATTGGGGGCAAGCCATTTCCACGATGAATATGGTGGGAATTTAAAAATAATATTACTAACCTTACTGGGAAAAATCAGAGCCACTTCATCTGAATGTACTGCATTTCATCAACTGTGTGAGAAAAGGCAAATTCACATGAAGACCGTAACCCTGCTGCGCATGCATGTCGAGGGTAACTAAAGCGTTTAACTCTGTAGCGAACTTGTTCGCCTCCTCTACGCGAGATGAGAGAGCGGAAGAAGCATCTGTCCTTGCCATGAATCTCCCATGTACATATCTCTACACTCTGAGGCTTACTGGTTGCGGCAAAGATCAGAGCCACTTCATCATGAATGTATAATACACTGTGTATTCTATAATGAGAATCTCTCATCACACAGGATGGGAGTCAGCCACTGATGGAAAGCAGCCTGCGGGTAGACTGATGTTATGGTGAGTGGAGTGGGTGAAGGGAGGAGCCAATTTGACCTACGAGGATAAGTGTATGTATAGTGATGAATACAGGTACGTAGTCTCCTGAGTCTAAGATCACACGTGTTTTCAAATATTTCTTACGTGCTCGCTCTTTTTATTTACTATCAAGCAGTTTCCCTTTGCTGTATGGCTACTGTTCAACTGTCTAATTAGCCCTTGAGTATATACGTGTACCTACAACGCAGCATGTGTACTTTTACATTGGGGTGCAAGCCATTTTCCACCAGATGTATGGTGGGGAATTTTAAAAATAATATACTCAACCTACTGGAGGAATATCAGAGCCTTCATCTTGAATGTACTGCATTCATCGACCACATGTCGTGAGAAAAATGCAATTCACATGAAGTACCGTACCCTGGCTGCGCATGCAGGTCGAGGGTGTTAACTAACAGCGTTTAATTTACCTCTGTGCGTAACTTGTTCGCCTCTCTCTAGCGAAGCTGAGAGAGAGGAAGAATCCTCCTGCCATGAATCTACATGTACTATCTCTAACACTCTGAGCGCTTCCTGGCCGGAAGATCAGAGCACTTCATCATGAATGTTAATCCACCTGTGTTTCTATAATGAGATCTCTACATCACACAGGATGGGGTAGCAGTCTCACTGAAAGCAGCCTTGAGCAGCTACGGGTAGACTGATGTTGTGGTGGAGTTGGTGACGGAGGAGCCCATTTGACCTACAGGATGAGTATGTTATAGTGATGACTACAGGTACGTAGTCTCCGTAGTCTAAGTCACACGTGGTTCATTTCTTACTCGTGCTCGCTCTTTTTACTTGTAAACTATCAGCAGTTTTCCTCCTTTGCTGTATGTACTGATCAGTTCACTTAGCCTTTGAGTATATACTGTACCTACATGCAGCGATGTGTACTTTTACATTGCAAGCCCTTTTCCACGCTGAATCTGGTGGGGATTTATGAAAATGATATTACGCACCTTACCGGGAGAATATCAGAGCCTTCAAATCTTGAATGTACTCCAGTTCATCACATACATGTGTGAGAAATATGCAAATTCGCACATGAAGTACCGTACCCACCTATGCTGCGCATGCATGTGCGCGGGTTAAACTAAGCGTTGTAACTCGTAGGCGTAACTTTGTTCGCCTCTCTAGCGAAGTGAGGACTGAGCGGAAGATCTCCGTTGCCATGGAATCTTCTACAGTGTACATATCTCTACACTCTGAGCCTTACTGGTCGGCAAGATCAGAGCCACGTCATCATGAGGCTTAATACCCTGCTGTATTCTATATGAGAATCTCTCTCACACAGTTGGGTGACTCAGCACTGAGTGAGCAGCCCTACCGGGGTAAGGGACTTGATGTGATGTGGGGGAGTTGGTGAAGGTCCGAGGAGCATTTTGCGGACCTACGAATGAGGTATGTATAGTGATGAATACGGATACCGTCGCTACCCTCTTGAGTCTAAGTCACCGGGGTTTCAATGTATTACGGTGTCTCGCTCCTTTTAAACACTATCAGCAGGTTCCTTTGCTGTATGCTACTGTTCAACTGTTAACTTAGCCTTTGAGTATATACTGTACCTACAATGCAGCAATTGTGTACTTTACATTGTTGGGTGCAGCATTTTCCACGATGAATATGGTGGGGAATTTAAAAATAATATTACTCAACCTTACTGGGAGGAATAATCAGAGCCACTTCATCTTGAATGTACTGCATTTTTCACACAGGTGTGAGAAAATGCAAATTCACATGAAGTACCGTAACCCTCGCTGCGCAGGCATGTCGTGGTTAACTAGAGCAGCCGATACTCTGCCCGTCAGTTGTACTACTATACATAACTTGTTCGCCTCCATCTAGGGAAGATGAGAGAGAGAGAGAATCTCTTCTGTTCGACAAGGACAATCTACATGTACAGATCTCTCACACTCTCATGTTTGTGGCCGGTGTCATGAGAGAGGAGTCAATTGTTGCCACTAGCAACTTCCAGAGCACAGGGTGTGTGTTGTCTGTTTTTTGTTGCTGGTCCTGTAACTCAGATCTCTCTCCATGATGACTCCAGACATGTAGTGTGTAGCTCGGTACAGACTCTCTCTGTCTCAGGTTTCCACGCTCTCCACCAGGATGGGTGACTCTGCAGTTCCTGTCAGCTGTAGTGCGTTTGAACCAGCACTCTGAGGGAGCTCGTGAGGGCAGGGAGGGACTCAACCCCAGTAACCAGGTGAGATATCACCGTACTCCTGCTGTGGTACATACTGTCACCACTATCATCCCAGTCCTCCATATTCGAGGGGCTCACTGTCCTTGATGATGCTGCCAGGAGTGGGAGAGGGTATGGCTGACATTCCTAACATTTCTACCTGGAGGAAAAACTACATCCACCTGGACATTCAGGAGAAGTGACGGAACCTAGGCTACTAACCTGCTTCCCATGCTCACATTCAGCTACGCATTTACCGGTGTAAGAGTTGTCAGCTATCTGTCAGCGTCGTGTTTTACCAACTTTTGTAACATTCGCGTTCATACCGACCTCAGTGTACATAATAGGTAGTAAGTCTGAGGAGAGGGAAGCACGAGAGGAAGCAACGTATAGGCTTGCTGTGTGCGGTCCGTCTTGTCAAGAGATGTGGGTTTGTAGTTCAACATGTGCACATGCTACAGGATCAGGAGGGGTGTTGGAAGAGTGCAGTGACTCTAACCCCACTCAGAGCAATGCATGAGCTAATGCAGTTACTACTCCAGTAGCGAGCATCGATCCCAGGCTTCATCCTCCTACAGGACTCACATATGTAGTTGCTGTGACTTTGAACTGGTTCAACGGAGGGAGAGGCTTAGAAGATTTTCAGCACGTGATACGTGCACAAACCTCACACTACAGTAATGTGTAAAAATAAAACGTCAACACTTTCTACTCTCTACCCTACCCTGGCTACCTACCATTAACCTGTGCTGAGTTTCACGTCGAGTACTACGCGGGTAGTTGGTTTTGTCAGCATCTAAAAATTGTAAATTCAAATGCCCGTATCATAGCACAGCAGTTGTACAATAATATGTTAGGAGACGGCAGGAGGAAGCAACTTATAGGCGCTGAGTGCTTTCTGGTATCTCACGGAATGTGGGTTTGTAGTTCAACATGCCATTTACAGGAATGAGGGGTGTTGGAAGAGTAGCGAGTACTCTAACCCTCACTCATGCATGCTGAGCTAATGGAGTTTCCAGTAGCATCGATCCCAGGCCTTCTCCTCCTCCCCACATTTATAATAATATATTTGGTGGACCTTTGCACTATGCTCAGAAGGAGGGAGAAGGCCTAGAAGATTTTCATCACGTGATACGGGGCACAAACGTCACCTACTTCACTCGTACATAGTAAATTATGTGTATAGCTTATGGTGTGACGTCTTTCGTGCCACGTCATGAAAAACTTTTAAGGATTCTCCCTTCTTTAACTTGCGCATGGTTTTTAAGGCGTATACATATAGGCAGAAGGCCTGAGCTAGATACCCAGAACATGGCAGCAGTTTGTTTAAGTTCGATGGCCAACTGATTCCTCTTTCTCTCCCTCTCTCTCACAGGGCACAGGATGGTCAGCTCTCCACTTCTCTGCTGAGAGGAGACTGGGATACCACACAAGCACTCTGGAGGCAGGAGCCAGTCCTCGACCTCAAAGACAAGGTTTGTGGTAGGGCTAGCAAAAGGAATCATCTTCCTTTCATCTCCTGAGTATCTTCATCCATCACGGTTTCAGCTTTCTCCATTCCCTGTACAAATGGACTGACAGCTTGGAGATTGCTGGGTCAGGGTGAGGAGGAGAGGAGGGAGGCCTATACATCACGAAGAGGACTCAGTATACTATGAGGGAGTTGATTAGTCTTCTGAGGAACATTGCAAGAAGAACCAACTGCACAACAGTCATCATGTGAGTATCACTCTGTGTGTAGGTTCTGGTGTGGTTTAGAAGTATCCTGTTTAGATAAAGAGAGTTACATATGTGGTATTGGTTAGTGTCGATCGTTTGTGAGCATTGTGCATGTGTTATACTAAACTATGCAGATGATTGCCATGTCATGTCCAAAATTCACGTGTGTCTGTAGGAGTCCTCAGACTGGGCCATGACAGTGCTCCTTCCACTCAACAGGACAGCTCTACTTCGATCAGGACACCCCTCCCACTCAACAGGACATCATAGATACCACCCAGATCACCTCTCATCAGAGAAGAGGAAGAAGAAACATTATCTCAGGTCTGTGCACCTGTGTGTCTCCACATCAGACTGATTCATCAACAAACACGTACTCCTCTCTTTGTCCAGGCTCTGAGAACCTGGTGAACAGGTCAGGACAGATAGCAGTCAGATCTTCAATGACCTGGACAGACGTCTCAAGTCAGCTGACAAGAAAGACCAGCCAGGGCTGCAGAGCAGGAGTTAGGGTGCAGGGAAGAGAGGGAAACAGAAAAATGGACAGATAGAAACAGACGAAAGAGCGTTCTGGAACCAGACACCTCCATCTATTTAGTACTGTCAAGTAGATGTGTCCACTTTTTTGACTTTTTAGGTGTATTTCCTTTATCCACTTTCTAAAAATGCATTTTGTCGTGTGTGTATTAATTAATTATTGTTGGAGGTTGACAAGTAGCCTGCACCTATTGCCATTCTCTGAGTTTGCTGAGATAGGGACGATCTCTGTATATACAATAGAAAGGACTTTTCACTCTTTGCACGCCATGGTATGTCTGCTAAATACTATTATAATGATGTATAAAGTATTAGGCTATGTATAATATATGACACCATATGTATTAAAATGCTTATACGGGTATGTGAGGCTGCCGACTCATGTGTCCGTGGCTGGTTAAGTGTCCAACCCCATTTAATAATTTGACCTGCAGAGATAATTATAATATTATAGGGACGACATATCTACGTTCTACGTATACAAAGGACACTTGTGTTCAAACCCCAGCTAATACTTTAGCGTACAATTAATTTGACCTCCAAGGTAGGGACGAACTCTCTACAAGTAAAACATCGTTTGGCTGTAATTATAGCACAAAGGGGCCATTTAGCTAAACTTAGCTAAAAACACATGTTTACTCATGTCAGAGTACACAGTCGTAGTGTAGATGGACCAGCGAACACTTTGTACAGCTGTTATGCTTAATTATGCAACATCAATGGTTCGCACTCACTTGCACCAATTTTAAATGTATTTCTTGCATGCATTTGTACAAATTCATATTACTAGCTAAGCATTTTTGGCGAGCGGGAGCGACCCAAATGCAGATCAGGCATGGTTAGCATGTTTGTGCAGAGAAGGTATGCAGACGTATAATATAAGGGTTTTCATGCGGGTTGTGCGTATATTTTGTTATAATTATTATCAGAAGAAGAAGCTGAACAGAATCTCTGACGGAGTTTCTAGCGCTCGTCTCCGGCGGTCAGCGACTCTCATCTGTTGCAGGCGTGTGTCACGATTTTGAGATGATCGTGCTTCACGACATGCTCTCTCCCGTGCCCGACGTTGCGACAGGCGCATCTCTCTCTCCTCGGCCGTCTCAGAAGCAAGACGCTGTCGCCGGCGAGCACGTTGCCCTGCTAGTCGGCGGTCCTTGGCGTGGGCGGTTTCTGAAGCGCCACTCCGTCTCTGTCTCTCCCTACGCCTAGCTAATCAGCGGTCCCGGGCGTCGACGGTTTCTGAAGTGCGACTCTGTCTCTGTCTCTCCCTACGCCTAGCTAATGAGCGGTCCCGGGCGTCGACGGTTTCTGAAGCACGACGCTGGCTGTCTCTCTCGCTACGCACTGAAGGATGCATGACAGTTGTAATGAAAAGCACTAAAGTGCAAACCCTCGGCGAATTGCGCATAATATGCGGTACCACTAATAATTGATGGGCTGAGCTTTTTATGCCTTTACTCGTGGTATCCCGCTAGTACAGCTCGCGGAGAGTCTGGCACGGCTAGCTACAGTCGTAATTAGCACATGCGGTGTCGTATACATGCCTTCGTTGTTGACTTCTCTTGTGCTATCAAGACACAGACGTCGAACGGACGACGGTGGTCGAGGTCAGCCTGTGCTAATTTCATATTGCTTGTGTTCACTTGTTTGCATTTTCATCGCCAGAACTTTAAACACAGTAGTTTTTATTACGAAAATCGCTTTTTTTTTTTTTTTAATTTTTTGTTGTTTTTTTTTTTGTTTTTTTTTTTAAATGGTTTTTTGTTGGTTTTTTTTGTTTGGGTGTTTTTTTTTGTTTTTTTTTTGGTGTTTTTTTTTAGGGGTGAAGATTTGTGGTGTTTTTTTGTTTTTTTTTTTTTTAGTGTTTGTTCTTTGTTTTTTTTTTTTTGTTTTTTTTTTTTTTTTTGTTTTTTTTTTTTTTTTTTTTGTTTGTTTTTTTTTTAAAAATCAACCCAAGGTAGCACTGGACCCCGATCAATCGCTATTACCTGATTTCGTGCGAGAGCACAGTGGGTGCAGAAAAGTACCCGGTAACGACAACTGACAGGACTGACAGACTGACAGACACCTTACGGGACAACTAACGTAACCTCGCTGCGCATGCGCGCCGAGGGTTAACTACTACACACGTGGAATGATAATTATTTAGAGTCACGTAGAACATTACGCATTACGGTATGTGTCGCATCGACGGATAGGAAATTCGGCCCGTTGCTAGGTTGGCTCGCTTCCGCTCACCAATTATACAACAGAAAGAAGCAGCATAAAGTTCAACTCGCCACGAGGACATTTCCACAAAGGAGTCTCCCTCGGCCAGTCTCCCTGGAAGTCTGTCTCACGTGGGACAGGTAGAGAGCCATCCCTCGCAGGAAGTCCTTTGGCTGACCAATGTCCATCGATCCAGAACCCTGATGACACTCTCCATGATGACCTCCAGACATGTAGTGTAGCTCTGTACATGGCTTTCCCACTGTTTCGGTTCCAACTCTCTCCACCACGATGGAGACTCTGCAGTTATCAGAGTGTAGTGAAATAAAAACAAGCCATTCTGAGGGAGCAATGAACTCTCATGAGCACAGGGGCTTTAAATGAGCACATCTAGTTGAGTATAGAGTACATCATCCTCTCTAACATCCAACATTCATGTGTCTAATACATACTGTATATACATGTGTCAAGGTCTATTGATCAAGTTATACTATTGGGTCAGACAGTATAGTGATAATTATGGTTTCGTAATAAACCCTAGTTGTAGGTACAGATGAAGTACCCTCCAGGTCAAGGCAAGAGCTGTCGTCCTGAGCCATGATGGGAAACACCTCTTTCTCCGTGACATAAACTTCACTAAGACATGAGGTGGGGAGAGGTTTAAAACCAAGCGCGAACTCTCGATATAATAATAGCTAGTTCATCGTCATCTGTTGCACTGTTGAGTACCAGACGGATAGAATGAGGATAAGAGCAGGACACACTCCAACGACATAACGTGCTACGCTGCCAGTCAGTGCCACGTTAGTCGTAGGTTTTTAATGTTCTCTGTCAGTTCTTACATGATTGAAGCACAAGAAAAGCACATGCTGAGCTGTAAGCTACACATGTAGTACTAAACAGCATGCCAAGACATCTTCTCATAAGTACTCCACATTGCCATTATACCCTGGCTGGCTCCACCAACACAATTCATTATGTCCTAGCTCATGACACACAGTGGTCAGTGGATCATATGCAATTGTGGCCGGACTCGACTGGAGATGGTCTGTACTATTCCCATGCCCGTAAGTGGCTAAGTGTGGTGCCTCGATCAAGGATCAACTTCTTTACTCTTGAGGAGGTAGGTACTGGAGATAGAGCAACCGTTGATGTGATAACAGGTTTCCTGGAGCTGCCTAGGGTGACTGCTGACATCGACTTGGACACTGACTTACGGTGCAATGAGAATTAACAACACATTATAGACTACAAGAGCGATCCAAGACTGAAAATGAGGGAGGACACAAAACAGATTCTAGATTTTTTCAACCCTATAACCAGATGCTTGCAGAGCTGCTAGGAGATGACAAGTTCTTATGGAACTCTGCATAGATTTCCTTCATCTTTTTTGTTGCACATTGTCAATTTTTTAATCCTCAATTTCCCTTTGACACTACCGTGTAAGTGTAACGTGCTCTTCATGTTACGTGTTTTTTTTGTGCCCAAGTCTTGGTTTATGCACATGCGCAATGGGCGGAGAAAAGGAGGATGTGGTGATGAGAACTGTGCGTGCGTGACGGAGAACCAACGGAAGGGATAGGGCTCATTGCTTCGTGCCTACATTGAGTCCTATCGGTGTTTTCTAAAGAAAGCACGTTGGCGTGTATGCTCAGTCCAGCCTTGGCCAGTCGGTTCCTGTCTCTTCCTTCGTTGTTTACGGCTACGAGACGACACTCGCTTCCCCTGAGTCCTGTTCTGCTGACAAGAAGAGGACCATTACTGTCACGGACGGCAGCTCTCTCCTCTCCTCCACAGCATGCAGCCACTGCTGGTAACATGAGCAGCCTGGAGGACCTGGTGTTTGACAACAGAGCCCTGAAGAGCCTTCCCATTGATCCAGAGACTCAAAACTATGTCAGGAGTGTGGGCAGGTCGGCTTCTATCACTGCTGCTTAGTATAGAGTACCGTGTTATATACCCATTCTGTTATGAAACAATGGCCTAACAGCTGTTTTTTACTGAAGGTGCGTGCTTTTCCCGTGTCAGACCCACACCTCTGAGCAATCCTCGACTCGTGGCCCACTCTCCGTCTGCCCTCCGTCTTCTGGGACTCTCTCCTGACCAGGTCACTCTCCGTTTTGCATTATTGAGGTGCTGTTTTGTATTCATCTACGATATTATTGTGCATCAAATATTGAATCCTTCATTCATACACGTCCTTCATCCTTTAGTAGAAAGGTGTCCTTTTTCCATCCACTTGTGAACATGACTATGTGTACAGGTGTCACGACCAGGGTTTGTGGGGTACATGAGTGGGAACAAGATACTGCCAGGCTCAGAGCCGGCCTCTCACTGCTACTGTGGCTATCAGTTTTGGACACTTCTCTGGACAACTGGGAGATGGCTGTGCGGTAGGTTTGGTAGTCTGTGCTCAGTGAGTCATAAACCTTTAGCTCTAGCCCCATTCCCTGCCCGGTAGGTTAGGTTGTCTCTTTTTGTTTATTAGTATGTACAATGCACGCTTTCGCCATCCAGGGTGTGATTAAGGCATACAGGGGCTTTTGCTCCCTCTCTCTCACACATCCGCACACGCACACACACACATTGTCGCTACCTGGGGAGAGGTGGTGGGTCCAGGAGGTCAAAGGTGGGAGCTGCAGTTAAAGGGATCGGGGAAGACCCCCTACTCACGGTTTGCTGATGGCAGGAAGGTCCTCCGTTCCTCAATCAGAGAATTCCTCTGCTCTGAGGTACAAACTGAGATTTGAATGGCAGATGATAAACTTTTCTATTTGTATACAACCACCAGGCCATGCATTATCTTGGAATTCCAACTACAAGAGGTAAATTCAAGCATGTTGAGAAGTCACGTGGTGGTAGAGGATGTCTTTCTCCCTGGTGTTCAGCTGGTTCCTGTATCACATCAGATGACACTGTGACCAGAGACATTCTCTACAGTGGACACCCCATCCAGGAGAGGTGTACTGTCATCACCAGAATTGCCCCCACCTTTATCAGGTCTCTCCTTCACAATCCACACTGCTTACAGTATAGTCCTCATGTGTGAATTGAACGTACCTTTATATTCTCCTGGGTTTTATACTGATCTTGTGTATAGTTACTGATATGTTTGCAACAACCCTGAAGCTCTAAAGGGGATGTGGCAGTACATAAGGGCTAAATTTAGAAATGTACTAAAGACAGAACAAAATGAAAGGCACTGAAGTGCAAACCCTCGGCGCAGTGATAACGTAAAGTAATGGGTGGGGCAATGGTATGACCAGGTCTGGTATATAGAATTGTTGTACACATACTGGTGCTGTATTTAGGTTCATAGATAAGATTATTCTTTCCTCCCAAGCCTAACCTAGTGAGCTACATTTATTTGGAGGCATACTTACAGAACTCAACCGTCTTCTCAGTCTAGTCTCACAGAGAAATGAGGGAAAACAAAAATGGCTGCTGGCCACGTGGTCCCAATCAGCCTGCGCCGCTTTGGCCGCCTGCCGCCTCGGAGTCGCGTTTATACACACATGCGCGTTGTTAAAATGCCCGCCCTTGCCGTACCGTATATACGAACAGGAAAACCCTCTAGCCCTGCAACGAAGCAGTTTCACAGAAAATGCCACATATTTTCTGACCTCCGTCGACCGCTGGGTATGTAAACCCGTTTTGGACGTGATCTATGACTGGAGAAGTGAGTTCTCACTTAACTGACAGATTGAATGAATGAATGAATGGCACACACAATAACTCTCGCTGCGCATGCGCGCCGAGGGTTAACAATAGGGGCACAGTCAAAGAGTTCTTTTTTGTAAATTTAGCCCTTATATACTGCCTCACTCCCTTTAAGGGAAAATGGAATGTGACTGTATGAGGGCTAAATATCAATAGGGCCCAGTGGCCACATCTTTGAATGTACATACCCTGTATTAATTTGACACAACCCCCTGTGGTCATCTTTTGAAAATGTTAGATTTGGATCATTTGAGATATTCAAGACGAGGGATAGGGAGACAGGTCGTGTGGGGCCAAGTGTGGGACGTGAGGACATTCTCCACCAACTCATAGACTTTGTCACTCAGTCCTACTACCCTCAGGTATGTATCTTTCTCACATCTTTATTTAAAGCCAATTTCTGAGTTAACACTTTGTGCACTATGTTAAGCCAAGCTTACTTCGCCCTCTGAATTGTGTTAATCGTCTGTACAATTTTAATGTAACTTGTAAAATTACTCTTGCTCGCCCCAAATTTTGTACTGTATATAATATGTACATGACACTTGATTGTTGAATGCCGATGTGGTGTGATGCAGTTGACTTGTTTGCTTGCCATTGCCTTGCTACCTCATTGTTGTCACATACAAAGCAACTTGAGCCCATGTGGTGTGTCTCAGGTTCATATCCAGGAGCCAGAGGACAGGAGAGCCAGGACTGCTCTCTTCTTCAGAGATCTGTGTGTGAGGACTGCCCACCTGGTGTCTGCCTGGCAGTGTGCCGGCTTCTGCCATGGGTTAGTTTAGATCTCCCTTTCTTCCTTATACTTATTATGATCTTCGATATATGTAACTTTTCACTTACTATAGTGTAAATACATTGACTCAATGTGTCTATATTGACAATTTGACATGTACAGTGGAACCTCCGAACAAGGGACACTATAGGCCAATGATTTTGTCCCTTATATAATTTGTCCCTATAGATCATCTAAAACGAGTGTCCTTTGTCCTTTGTCCCTTTCCCGGATGGTTCCTTATTACTGAGGTTCCACTGTACACCACTACAGAGTTCTCAACACTGACAACATGAGTATAGTGGGAGTGACCATTGACTATGGTCCCTATGGATTCCTGGACAGATACGACCCTGGACACATCTGCAATGGCTCGGGTATCTGTCATCCTACAATGTGTGTACTGATGTTTCATTTTCTCCATGCAGACAATGAGGGTCGATATGCCTATGACCAGCAGCCCAGAGTGTGTCGGTGGAACCTGGGCAAGTTGGCCGAGGCTCTCTCTCCTCTTCTCTCTGAAGAGGACACTCTCCTCGCACTACAGCTGTACGTTTACACATCATCTCCTGATGACTTGTACAGTATGTTCTTTGCAGCTATGATTCTGAATTTGAGAAGAGCTATCTAAAGAAGATGAGATTAAAGGTAGAGAGAATGTTTTGAAGTATTAAAATAACTGATACTGTGGTGTGTGTGTGTGTGGTGTGTGTGTGGTGAACAGCTAGGACTGTGTAAGGAGGAGGAGGATGACAGTGATCTGATAGAGTCTCTACTGGACACAATGCATACCACTGGTCAGTAGCAGTGTACTGTCGATGTGTTGGTGTCGTGAAAGACATCCTCTTCTGTAGGATGTGACTTTACCAATGGATTCCAATGTCTCAGTCGAGTGACAATTCCTGAGAGTCAAGACTCCACAACAGAGAGGTATATAGGTGATTGGTCTCATCCTCCGTCAGTTCTTCTCCGTGTGATTAGCCTCACTTATTGAGGAGCTTGGGGATGGCTAGTGAATGTATATATTCATGGTGCCATCATTACTGCTAGCGTAACTGATAAACTGTATATTGTATAGGGAGATTGAGGAGGTGGTGGAGTATCTCCTGGAAGAATGTGCCTCTCCTCAACAACTGGTCCAGTCCAACAGACCAAAGATGCCACCTCAGTCAGTCAGTCACAGACACTCTGACATCCTTTTCTCCTTGTTGTATATGTTTTAAGTTCGAGCCTGGCCATCTACAACTGCGTCGGTAGTTCTGCCCAGAATGTAGGTTGTCTTTGTGTGGCGGGGTGCTTAGTCGTTGTGTTGGTTCTTGTTGATGTACTTATTGAAGTGTTAGTCCCAGGGTATTAATCCCCTCCTACACTCCCGTGCAGTCAGCTGCACATGTTCCAGCAGCTGATGGAGACGGCGCCAGAGGTGCTGCAGGCTCTGGGTCTGAGACCTGAGTCCCTCCAGCAGGAGATTGCCAAAATGCAGAACATGGACAAACTCAAGGTCCTACTCTTGTTCATACTGGGAAACTCAATGAGACACAGTAGAACCTCCAATAAACAAAGGACAAAGGATAAACCTCTCAATAAAGAACACACTTTAATGTCCCAAACATTCACTTTTTAAAGAGAGGACAACATCTCCCCATAAGAACGACAAAATGTCTGGTTCCAACCTGTCTACTTCAGGAGGTTGCACGGTATATTCAAAATAGCTATTCAGGCGAGTACAGTTACAGCTGTCTGTGTGTTGCTAGAAAGTGGGAGCTGCACATTGTTGTGGGTGTGTACAGGAGATGAGTGTGGAGGAGAAGAGGAGTGGAGACAGAGCGGTGTGGCTGGAGTGGCTGTCGAGGTACTCTCATCGACTCCACCGAGACCTGGACTCTGGGACTGATGTCTCCAAGGTATATACATATAGTTATGCGTGGCCAGCTGCACCACTGTGTCAATGAACATGAGTTTGTTGAGTTAGTTTGGCTATATAGAGCAATAGGAGAAAACTTGGGACGAAAATCTTCAACATTCTCATTTTAAATACTGGAATGTATGCACAAAAGCTTGAAGGAAGATGATTATCATCTGTTTTAATAGTTACACATCTCTTCCTCCAGGTTAATGAGGTTCGTCTCTCCACCATGAAACAGAATAATCCAAGGTAACAAACAAAATTGGTTAGGAGACATAAGTTTATGTAATTGTCTCACTGACAGGTTTATACTCCGCAACCACATTCTACAGACTGCCATAGAACATGCAGAGAAAGGAGATTTCTCTGAGGTGAGATTACAGTCAAGTATCACGGAATAGCTCTTATGTCCATCAAGGTGTTCACATTGAAAGTGTGTTGTTCTCCAGGTCCGTCATCTGTACCAGATGCTGCAGACACCCTACCAGCATGTGGGAGGAGTGGGGTCTCCTGGACCAGTGGTTGAGGCCAGGGAGGATGGAGGGACTGTGGCTTCTCGTGATAGGGGAGGGAGAGGAGAGGGAGGGGAGGAGGCGGGAGCTGTGGGGGGTGTGGCAGTGGGGTCAGCTGTCAGTCAATACTACAGCAAGCCACCAGACTGGGCCCTGACTCTGTGCGTCACCTGATCTTCCTAGTAGCCAGAGAACCAGGTTTGTTTGGCCATAGTAATAATCAGCTGTCTATGCAATATTTTTTTGGGAACAGGTGATGTTGGGGTTCTCTGGCAGTGCATATTATGCAGTCTGCAGTCAGGTGGACACAATGGTTCAACACTGCTGTTGGAGCAGTGGTAGTTATTATGACGGGTCAGACCTAAACCACTTGTGGCGGATGACCTCGATGATGAATCCACCCTGCATAATAAACTAACTTACTTATGCGCATGCGCACACTTGTATTTTTACGTGATGATGTAATCAGTAGAAGCGAGAGAAAAACAGAGGGCGGTTGCCAGTATTGTGTTGACTGTTCCCTCCTTTGGGGGGCCATCGCCAATCCGTTACCGATCATCTGCGTTTGCAAATATTAGAGGTAAGTGTAGGTCACTGTAAGTCTACCTTGTTGTGTGTTTGTGCTTATGGCTGAAATGGCGGTTCCCTCTCCCTTCACACGTGAAAGTGGTGTATATAATGGTCGGAAAATAATATACCGTAGCCTCGTGTATTGTGAGCAACGGCACGTCCTCTCTGTGGTGTAGAAGTGTGGCCGGTTATTGATCGCCTAGTCTAGCATCCAGACCCCAACCCTCTCCCAAGGAAAGAGGGTCTTGTCACACGAAAATTGGTCCCCCCCCCACCCCCCAAAAGCGGTCCCTCTGAACTTCCCGGAAGAAAATTGGTCCTCCGCACCGTCCACAGCAGAAAAATTTATCCCCCTAGGACCGTCCTCGACACCGCGGATGGTCCCCCCCCCCTGCCGCAGAAGGTCCACCTTGTCTATACTTTCTTAGTTTGTTTCACATTATTATAAATAAGGCTAGCTGCTATCAACTAGCAAAATTATTAATGTTCGTCGATCTGCCCCGCCCCCTTCTTTCTGCGCCATAAAATAATGCTGCTCCGTGTGCTTAGGACAGATGAAAAGTTTTTGTGAACATTAGTTTATTGCAAAACGATATGAAATCTCAAAATTTTCCACAAAAGCAATTTGTTATAATACACAAATCATGAAACCATTCACTGCAGGTATTGCACTGTATCAGTAGAGTAACACGCGCGGGCGACGACGTGAATGCGCCTGCAACGAAGTGAGACGGGGAGAAGACGTAACTGTGTAGCAGTTACCACCGAAAAACACATTGTGACACGGCTCAGTGACACTCAAAGATGCTAAGATATGACAGAGATACGGGTTCGCTTGATAGTGTGCATATTTCTGGTGGGGGACTGTGTGTTATGGGGGGGGGGGGGCAATTACGGCTGTCACGGACGTTCCGGGGGGACCTGTTTTGGCGGGGGACCATATACAGTGGAAATCTGATTAAGCTGTAGTATCCAAACCTCTCTTCTGGCATACGAGTCCCAAAAGTCCGCAGACGTGAAAAATCAAGTCATGAAGCCAATATGCTAATTACCACAGGCTTACACCTCCACCGGGTCCGCTTGCTCTGTGTATCTTGAAGGCACAAGAAGTCGCAACGAAGGGCGTGTATCAACCCCCGCATGCAATCTACTGCAGTAGCTAGCCAGTTTTAGACTCTCCGCAAGCTTCTAGTGTGAGACCAGGAGCAAACGCATACTAATAGCCCAGCCACATTTAATTAGTGACACCGCTCATGCGCAGTTCGCAGGGTTTGCACTGTAGTGTTTTCATTAGAACTTGGTTCTGAATCCGTTTCTACTTGTTGTTGCATAAGAGGCCTCACCTTCCCAAAGTCTTCGGACTTCAGATGCACTCTTCAAACTGTCAGCTTACATGTTTCCCCGGGGAATTTTTCACAAAAGTTTCCAGGAACCCCACTGCACCATTGCAACTAAAGATGGTAGAAGTACCAAAATTTTATATTGCTCCCTAGAACAGCACTTTGCAGAGATCGTCAATGTAGGTTTGTTTGCCTGTCTTTTCTCCTACTTGCTTGATAAAAGTACGAAACATTTAGTCCACCCTATTTTCCACAATCTCTATGATAATTTGGACTGTTATTGTCAATGTAATACGAATGATTGATTAGCCTGTCTTTTGCCCCACTTTCTTTCTTAAAGTACGAAACTTAAACGAAACTTGTAGCTTATGTCAAGTTTTCTATGTTGTAAGTTTTCCTGTCCTTCACCCCACTAGACTGGCCCGCATTCCACGCATGCGTAGAGAGAGGGTCTAGCTAAACCTGCACTCGATTGTTTTTTCAACATTGCCACCAATCACTCCGATGTTATTCATAGTTTATGTAAACAACCCACATGATATAACATTCCAGTAGATTGCAGGTTTGGCGAGACCCTTTATCTCTGCACGTGGCTTCACCGTGCATGCGTGAGCCGGAGAACGAATATCTACGGGCTAGATTATCACCCCCACTTGCTGCTAAAAAGTATGAAACTTCTGGCCACCTTATGGTACTTGGTTGTGTGTATGTGTGTGCTATTGTTGATGATTCTTTAAAACCTTTCTTTCCCCCTACGTGCTTGCTAAGAGCATGAGGCCACCTTTATTCCCCAGAAATTCTCTAGGAATTTTTGCACTGTAGTCTCCAACTATAATTATTGTTAGTGAATTCATTAATTGTCGGCACACATGTGCAGAAAGGGTTACAGTACTTGGTCTTCTCGTCTGTCTGTCTGTTTGTCAACGCTTATTCTGGTACTACAGGCAGCCTGTGATCAATACTAACAGCTTCAGAACTACGCGAGCCAGAAAACTGCAGTGATTTTCCTGAAACAACTGAGTTAGAGATATGCTGTAAAGCCAAGTGAAAAAGCCAATATGCATGATCGCACTGGGCTTACCTATAGACGTGATCCACTCACTCTGTCTACCTTGGAGGCAAAACAAGGCAAAACGAAGGGTGTGTTTCGACTCCTGCATCTACTAGTGGAGCTAGCCTATGTCAGACACTCACCAGCTACTATAAGCGTGGGAACCGCGAGTAAAGCATACTCATATCTCAGTCCATCAATTAGCTGTACCGCGCCAGCACAGTGCACCGAAGGTTTTCGCTTTAGTTGCGCTTTAGTGCTTTTCATCATGGTGTGCAGTTTTTCCTGTCCTCACCCCACGTCCATGCTAAAAAAACAAAGTTGAGGCCATTTTTCGCTGCACTCTCCAGGGACTGTCAATGTAATCAGGAAGGTTAGTTCGCCTGCCTTTTTACGTACTTGTTTGCTAAAAGTACGAAAGTTAAGGCCACCTTATTTTCACTCCGTGGGATAATTTGCGATACACTCTCCTGCTATTGTTGATGATTCTTTAAAACCTTTCTTTCCCCCTACGTGCTTGCTAAGAGCATGAGGCCACCTTTATTCCCCAGAAATTCTCTAGGAATTTTTGCACTGTAGTCTACAACTATAATTATTGTTAGTGAATTCATTAATTGTCGGCACACATGTGCAGAAAGGGTTACAGTACTTGGTCTTCTCGTCTGTCTGTCTGTTTGTCAACGCTTATTCTGGTACTACAGGCAGCCTGTGATCAATACTAACAGCTTCAGAACTACGCGAGCCAGAAAACTACAGTGATTTTCCTGAAACAACTGAGTTAGAGATATGCTGTAAAGCCAAGTGAAAAAGCCAATATGCATGATCGCACTAGGCTTACCTCTACTTAGACGTGATCCACTCACTCTGTCTACCTTGGAGGCAAAAGAAGGCAAAACGAAGGGTGTGTTTCGACTCCTGCATCTACTAGTGGAGCTAGCCTATGTCAGACACTCACGAGCTACTATAGCGTGGGAACCACGAGTAAAGCATACTCATAGCTCAGTCCATCAATTAGCAGTACCGCGCCAGCACAGTGCACCGAAGGCTTGCACTTTAGTTGCGCTTTAGTGCTTTTCATCATGGTGTGCAGTTTTTCCTGTCCTCACCCCACGTCCATGCTAAAAAAACAAAGTTGAGGCCATTTTTCGCTGCACTCTCCAGGGACTGTCAATGTAATCAGGAAGGTTAGTTCGCCTGCCTTTTTACGTACTTGTTTGCTAAAAGTACGAAACATTTAGGCCCCCCAATTTCCACAGTCACTCCCTTGCAGTGCACTCTCCAGCTATTGTCAGGATGGTACAGGTTGGCCTGTCCTTCACCCCACTTACTTCTCTTCACATGTCGTCGACCCTCATCCGATGATATAGGGTTAATTAGTTGCTATCATGCAGGGAGTTAACATGTGTTTAGGACTGGACAAACTTGGGGACAGTGTGCCTTGTCCTCAGCAAGCATGCCTACATTTATATATTTACAATGGCTTGGGGTAACCAATATCCTACGTCCACACGACAAGTTTGCCTGTTCTTCATCCCACTAGTCTAGCCCGCAGACCCTCTCTCCAGTCCGCTCATGTATTGTGGGGCCGCACAGGGAGAGAGCATGTGCAGTGAGGCCGAGAACATAGAGAGAGAGTCTAGCCAAACCTGCACTTGAGTGCTTTTCCCATTGTGTTTCCAATGAACAACATTGGAGCAAATCTCTCCAATGCTATTCTTGGTTCACAGTACTATTGAAGGTCGCCTAGTTTATGTAAAAGACACACATGGTTATCAAATTCCAACATTCTAGTCAAACCCAATCAAGTGCAGGTTTGGGTAGACCCTCCATGCATGGCCTCACACCGTTGGAGCAAATATGGTTCACAGTATATACTACAGTTGTATTCAAGGTCTCCTAGTCTATGTAAACAACACACATACATTCTATATAGCCAAACCCAATCAAACGCAGGTTTGGGTAGACCCTTCATGCATGGCCTCACACCGCGCACGCTCATGTACGTGTGGGCCGGTCTGCATCCCAATTTGCTTGCTAAAAATACAAAACTTAAGACCACCTCATTATCTTGAAGTTATGATTATTACGACGTCGTTGCCGGCTAAGGTATATGCGTTAGTTCAATATCTAACCTCATACCGCAAGTTTTGAGAGTCTGGAGAATTAGGGAATTGTATTTTTGCCGCTATCACCTTCAAAATCTGCACAACTGGAGAGCGAAGCGAGTTTACCTTGTCTTTTAATGCAGAGGTTTTCTATGGAGGCATGGATGACATAAGCAAATAGTGAGGATGTATCAAATTGCCGCAGTTACAATCCTCGGCTGGTTCTTCTCTTCACATGTCGTTGACCCTCATCCGATGATAGGGTTACTTAGTTGCTATCATGCAGGGAGTTAACGTGTGTTTTACGACTAGACAAACTTGGACAGTGTGCCTTGTCCTCAGCAAGCATGCCTACGTATTTATATTTAATATGGCTTGGGGTAACCAATTTCCTACGTCCACACGACACACCCAGGCATGAAGGCCACATCCGAAGGAAAAAGATAAAGGAAAGACAGCGAAGAAATCTACCAGAAGAGAAAGAGATGGGGAAACGCTACATAGTTGCCTAGCTCCTCCAGTCCAGAAGTACAGTGTGCTGACTGTCCCCTTGGCAGTACTTCAAATCTTGCCACCTGAGGTCCATTTCTCACAAACTCTGCATTGCATGAGCTCGGTCTGTCCATTATTAGGTATTGCCTGCCGAAAGTGAAAACCCTCTGCACACTAGACACACTCAGATGTATGGGTTACACTCATACGCATACGTGGGTCAGCGGGACCAGTAATTGCTGGGCTGGGCTACGTTGTCGATTTCCTGATGTCAAGCTCTTTTAGCTAGTTTACTCAGAGTGTCTGAGAGGGAAAATAACGTTTTAGGGATCGCGAGATTCGACACTCGCTACTTTTCAATGCCTTCACATTGTGCAAACAGGTGGAAGGTGGTCGAGGTTCGGAAGTCAGTTGTAATTTTCATATTGACTTGTTCAGGTGGGTTTCACACCTTAAATTTTAAACACAGTAATTTTATCAACCCATTCATGTCGCTTTTTGCCCAATTTCTTCCGTGGTGTTGCGCGCAGAAAATGTTGTAACAGACAGAAACACTCACGAACCAGGTATATACATTAACCCTTTCTGTGCATACACCGAGGGTAAGCAGGTCTAGCAGGCAATAGGAACAGGACGTGTCACTACAGTTTTCATCCACACATGCACATGCGCCCAACTATCATCTTCTAGTAAAACTCCATCCAATGAATCATTATAGTTCATCCAGGGGAGCATCTGTAGATACCAGGTCTCAGAGGCACACAGCACCAGTTGTATCACACTAGGTTCAACCACTGAGAGAGGTGACAGATCGCCACCGAAAATTATAAGTGGAGTTTGCGCTTGCGGCAAAAGTTAAGCATCTCCGAGCTCTTTCATTGTAGCTACCTTATGAGATGCTTCACGGTGTCCACCTCTTGTAAATACATCTTTGCTCTACTCTAGGAGAATGGCTGCCTCTTCTAGAATGTTGCTCAAAGACGTCGTGGCTGCTCTTGACGCACTCACCATTGAACAGACCAAAGAACTTGTGGTTCGTTTCGGAGTTGAGCTCAAAACTGTTCAGGACATTGAGAATGAGCACAAAGGCAGCAGTCGTAAGATCCTCACCATCCAGGCCTGGCTGGACCAAGACACCCAGGCCAGCTGGGGAAAGTTAGTCTCTGGCCTCCAAACACATCAAGATGAACAGTCTTGCATTGCAAGTGGCCTCCCAGCATTGTCTCCAGTCACCTGGAGCTGCCAGTCCTTCCACTGATGGTCACCAGCCTGCCACAGTCCGGTCTGTGGCCACACCAGCTCCTGCTGCCCACTCTCCTCCTCCTCCTTCAACTGATCCCAACCAGCCCACCTCCCCACCTCCTAGTGATCGCTGCCAGCCTGTGGCTCTCAGGAGTGTGGCTGATGTAAAGTCTGCCATTTTTCACCTCAAGAAGACCTTCTCCAAACTGGTATCTCGTACCAGATCAGAGATGTGTGCCAGGGAGAGCCAGGAACAGGAGTTTCTAGACGAGTTCCGTGATCATCTTCTTCTCCTCCCTGTCTCCAAGAAAGCTGCTCATGTCAAGTTTTTCCGTGAAAATGAAGACGACATTCTCGAGGCAAGGAACATTCGAAAACTGTTTGCCATCCTGAGTCGCTACTTGACTTTCCGAAACTACGAGATACTGCAAGAGATCATCACCTGGTTTGATGTTGCTCCACTGCAACAGAGCATGCAGGAATACTGCGGGATGCTCATGAAGTTCGAAATGTTAACACCAGTCGACGTCTATATTGGCGCTGTACCAGAAGAAACAGATGAAGCAATGAAGTCGGCATTCTCACAAATGGTCTTGAGGATCGAAAAGCCTGCGTCTGAGTGTACACTCTATGACCTTCGAAAGCTAAGTGAATCAATCATCACCAATTCAGGTCTTAGCTCTCACAGTGTTTACCTCGGTGGAGTGGCCAACAAGTGTGTGGAGGTGGTGGTGAGGTTTCCTCCCATTGTGGTGGGCTGGGTGCTGGCAGCTCTGACCCCCCACTTCATGACCACCCACCATCTGTCAGAGGTGACTGTGGATGGCAGCCAACTCACCCTCCTACCGGACCACAGACACATGGTATGTAGATGTGTACTACTTGTATGTGCATTTTATTTAGGAGGTTTTTGTGAATGTACAATTACCAAAAAAATATGTTGCACACTGATTGAGAGTTAGTTATGTTCGTTGGTGACAGATTGCTTTTCATTCTGTGCAGAATGATGAGCTGATCAGAGCTGTTGAAGAAGGAGATCTGATGATGGTTGCATCTCTACTCAACAGTGGAGCTGATATCCAGACTCTCAATCGGGTTAGTCATCAGTATGAGTTCCTGGTCTTGTACCTAGCCTCTTGTAGCAGTAAAATCACCTTCCTCATGCAAACTAACAGATCATGCCGAACTGCATACATGGAGTATGTGTAGGTAGTTGAAATTCTCTTGAGGAAAGTGCAGCAACTAATGCTATAGTGGCTGTAGATCTGTTGTATCAACGTTCCCTTGGTGATTTCGCACAGACGTACGAGTGGGAATTTCATGGCTGGTTTAACGCGATGGCTCCAAAGTGATGTTTAAGTAGTTAGACATTGGTTGGTGATGTATCTACACCTAATGTCTGTACGTTTGTACTTTTAATGATTAACCCTCGGTGCGCATGCGCAGCGAGGGTAACAGTAGTTGATTTGTCTGTCTGTGTGTGTCTGTGTGTCGACGCCTATTCTAGCACTATACAGGCTACGAGGCGGCCCATTAGCGATACCAGCAGCTTCAGAGCTACACGAGCCTGAAATATAAAAGGACGATTTTCCTGAAACGACTGCTTTCAAGAGCGACAAACTGGCATGGTCGCGGACCGCGTTGCATGGCCCAACCAATCAATAAGTAGTGCCAGGGGCGTCGGAAGGTTCAAGCAAGTGGTACAGCCCTCTGTTACTCATGCGCGCGTACAAATTGGGGCGGGGTGAAAGCTGCGCAACGGCACACGGCCCTAGCTCCGTAAAGACTCAGCTAGGTTCCTACACTAGGCCATGAAATTAGGTTGGTGGCGAGTCCCGGCAAAAGTGGTACGGCTGTCGCCGTAATGGCCGCGATCAACGCGGAATGCGTTCTCACCTCGACCTGACCCACTTGCTCTGTGTACCTTAGTGGCACAAGATGCCACAGCGAAGGGCATGTATTGACTCCCGCATGCTATCTACTACCGTAGCTAGCCCGTGTCAGACTCTCCGCGAGCTACTAGCGGGAGACCGCGGGTTAATGCCAATAGCCTAGCCCATCATTAGTGGTACAGCGCATGCGCAGTTCGCCGAGGGTTTGCACTTAAGTTTTTACGCACTTGCCTCCTTACACCTGGGAGTTGTACGTCATAATTAATAACTGGTTTCTCTTCCATAGCAGAGATGTTGAGGTTTTCCTTTCTGGCCTAGTGGTAGAGTAGTGTTGCGGATTTGACTATCATGCTAGACCCTAGACCTTTTTCCCAACTCTTGCTTTTCCGTGCATTTTTAGTGTTATGACCATGTGACACAGAGGGGAAAGAGGGAATAGCAGATGGCATTAAATGGGCAGAGTTTAGATTTTGTGTGTGTAGATGTGTAGCGTAAAATACTGTAGCAGGTGGCAAGTTTTGACACGGAGAGCCAAGGCTGGATGTTTAACTTGGTCTACCTCGAGATTGACACTTTGAGATTGGGTGGGAAGACTCACTGAACTCCTGGTTTAGCTGAAAGCAATCGTGAAATTAACGAGTTCGGAAATCCACCCACTGAGAAATGTTCGAGCTAGACAATTTTTAGTCCCTATTCAAGTCATACACGTGCACTTTGTGTCATAGATTCGGTCATCTGCTCACCCAATACCATGCTGGGAAAATTTTTACCATTCCGTTGCTGTTGCGTTACATTAAGATTTCTTTGTTCCATTTTGGTTTCCTCTCTGTTATGTTTTTACTGTTTTTGTGATGTCTGCTGTACTCCCAGCCACATTTACCATTAGTTATTCCTCATCATCCTAGTGTGAATTTAAATATAACGTAATTACTCATATCCCCTCTCCACGTCATAGAATTTTTCTGTTCCCAACAGTACTTAGAGACTCCTCTGGACCAGGCCAGCTACTATGGTCATCTCCAAGTAGTTCGTCTGCTGACTGGCAGAGGGTCAGAGGTGGAGTGTAGGGACAGGGTGAGACAGTAGCAAGAGCTCATGTCATGAAATGATGGTAGATTGTGTGGTCATATCATGGGCAGGGGAAACCTCTGATTAGGTCATTCTCATCTATAATGACACCATACTGTTCAGAGACTCCAGCTGCAAGGAGAGTGAATGTGGCAGTATATAAGGGCTCTATTTAGAAACAGTGTTACTAAGAATGAAAACTAAATGGGACCCTTGTCCACTTCCCAATAACTAGTTGGTCTGCCATTCCAGCTGTAGGTCTCCCTATCTTGGTACACCACACTCACTACCACTGCAACACATTTTTGGCAAGTAAACCGGAGAGTCACACGCATGCAGTGCTAAATTTCCTATTTACAATTGCGCAAACACAGTACTAATGAAAGTGCCGTCATCACTGGTTACATGGATATGGAGAAATCATGCATTAAAACAGTACGCTCCCTTCACTTGCCAGCTAGTACAGTACATCTTACCTTTGTTAGCCTGTTCACCCCTGGGGCAGGGTGATGATGTATCTTCTAAATGAGCATGTATGTTACCATGGTAATAATGAGTTATGTCAATCACACAGAGCGGATTGACACCTCTAATATCTGCTGCGGCTCACGTCATGTGATGTAGTCATTGAACTACTGTCACTTGGTGCTGATAT
>CASHTH010002143.1:0-68873 GCA_030341885.1 Geodia barretti
CCTTTATTTTCTGACCTTCGTCACCCGTTGGGTAGATGGTGTCGTTTCTGGGACGAACAGACGTTCGAGGAGTGAGATGTAGAGTAACAGACAAACAGACAAACAAACAGACGAAAAGCACTAAAGTGCAAACCCTCGGCGAAGTAGCTCGCAGAGAGTCTGACACGGGCTAGCTACAGTAGTAGATAGCACGCGAGAGTCGATACACGTCATCCGTTGTGACTTCTTGTGCCTTCAAGATAGACAGAGCAAGCGGACCCGGTCGAGGTTAAGCCTGTGCTAAATATAAGCGCATGCGCCTTATCCGCCAGCGATAAAATGGCGACTACCGGGGCATTAGCCATACAATGCTGGAAGCGCTCTAGCTTTGCAACGGAGCATTTTCAGAGAAAACCGCCATTATTTTCTGACCTTCATCGCCCGTTGGGTAGATGGTATCGTTTGTGAGACGAACAGACATTCGAGAAATGAGATTGAGAGTAACAGACACACCGACAAACCCAACTACACTACCCTCGCTGCGCATGCGCGCCGAGGGTTAACTACTAACGTACCCTCGCTGCGCATGCGCGCCGAGGGTAATAATACTCAGGTAGCTGCCATAGCACTAGGGCCATAGACCACGCACCCAGAGCAATGGGGGGAACCGTTAACAAACGAACATACACCATATGAACATGAGGTGTCTGTCTCACCTCCTAGACACCTCAACTCACCCCTTCCACCAGTGACATCCTGCAGCTCTCCAGACGCAATCTGAGACTGGGTCTGTTGTACGCTGGGATTATCGCCATATAACCTAGCTCCCAAACATCCGAAATAAAACCTTTAACAAGGAGAAGCAAAGAACCAAATTTATCCTCCCACAGCTCACTACCCAATATAAAGGATGCTTTCCTGAAACTATCAAGCGACTGGAATTCCAGCTCTAGTAATGCTGTGAAATATTATGTCTCCCTCTCTTGATGTTTGATTGATGGTGCCTTAGCACTAGGTATACCTAAAACCAAAAGTTAAATTTAAATTCACATGAAAATTTCAGAGAAGCAAACCTGCAAAATATAGTGTTGAGGACGAGTGAAACACAGAGCCTCCTTTAGCCACTAGACAGTTAATGCTTGTCTCATTCTGTATCCCATATGTGATGATCATCAGGCTAGTAGTCATGTCTGCCACACTACCATTCAACCTCGTGATATTAGTGAGGTTAACTAAGAATTTATTCTCACGAGTCATATTATGTACAGAGGGAATTCCTTCAGGAGGATCTGAAACGAATTGTATATGGTTCCTGTCTGTCCTTGTGATGTAAGGTGGTATATACTTCCCACGCAATGACACTGATGCGACTGTCATGACAATAGTATGTCACTGTCTCATTTGGACAGGCATGGATAGACAGAGGATATAGAGTTGGTTGTCCCCATACTAAGAATGAATGAAACTTTTTATAAATGATGACAAACGTGTGTTTGCTCACCTGTTAGTAAGACTCTGCTATAGAAGATGAGAAAGAACACCATCGCAGTTGGACCTATCACTTAACCCTCAAAAGTGTCAGTTTCTAACTGTCAGAGAAGCTAAACACTTATGACGCCACCGAGAGAAGCAGTAGGGCAGGTTCTGTCGCACGAACGAACCGGAAGCTTTTTTACTCTTGAGAGTGTTGACAGTGTAGCTTATAAAATTTTTCCTTTTCTTTTCCTTTTGCTAGGATTGTAAATACTGCTGTGTTTTAGCAAACAGTGACATAAAAGCCTTTTAGACATCTTGATTAGCATGTAGCACATTGCCAATAACAGGGATATGGCTGTGTCAAGTGCATAATTCTAAGATTATAATTTCAAATCTACTCGTAATCACCAACTGTTGACGATGGCTGGTTGTGTAGAGATTCCATCACACAAAATATCCGCACCGAATGACTATATAGTAGGGCTTGCTTCGCTTTTCAACCTATTTTTGTTGTTATTGAAACACCAAATCATCATGAATTTGCAGAGTTTTTGCAGCATGTTGAGGGTTGTGTAAAATCTGTGCCTGTTTACCTCCTGCTACTGTGAGATAAGGTGATTAGATAACTCACTGGCAAGCTACATCTTTCATAACCTGTGGTCTCAAACGTGCATGCCTCAAAAAATTCAAAGCCAATACTCAAGTTCCAGCCACTAGTTTTTGTGCAAGTGCTTACTGGTTGAACTATGTGGGCAAAAGATGTAAGGTTTGAAAGTCATAAGTATTACATTACATTCGCAATGCAAAGCATGAAATTCGCAGGCGAAAACAAAATACCGTAATAGTATAAGATGTGTACACTTAAAATGGTAAACATGACAACATTTCCGTCTATTTTCCGAAAAACAGTCTCATACACAGGGACTGGAGCAGGTGTTTGTGTCTTGTGTGAGTGTCCCTCATTTGACAGTATCCTCATCTCATACAGTGGGTTGTTCTCCATGTTGTAGTCTGGCTCCAGTCTATCACCAGCTGAGCCTTGAACATGGACACCATAAGCAGAGTTCTCCACCACATCACACTTTTCCTGCTGTCTGTTTTTATTAGTACTACCTACCAATAGATATATAATCAAAGCTTGCTTGACAGAGAAACTTACCTTGCCTTTTAAGCAAAACAATGAGAAGAATGAGTACAACAGATATTGTGATGACAAGTGTCCCAGCAGCTGATACAGGTACCACAATCACAAGAACTGATAAACTGTCAGATGAATCACCAGACTGGAGCCAGACTACAACATGGAGAACAACCCACCGTATGAGATGAGGATACTGTCAAATGAGGGACACTCACACAAGACACAAACAGCTCCAGTCTCTGTGTGTATGAGACTGTTGAGAGTGCTGCTGCTTAAGTTTATCAGGAAAAAAGACAGAAATGTTTACCCTATAGATGATATCGCAATAAAGTATTTTGTTTTCGTTTGCAAGTTTCATGTATTGTATTGTGAATGTGACAAAACACTTAAAAACTATTTGACTAGTGATTGAGTATTGGGACTTTTAACTAATAATTATTTTACAGACCATGGTGAATGCCAGAATAGAGTTAGCACTCGACACAATAATTTTTAGCAAGTGGCTTGGATATTATATTAGCTTTGATCAGACATTTCCATTTCGTGACGTGCACGTAACTTTAAATTTCTTATGTACTGAAAAGAGTGCATTAGGTTTTTTTTCATGAACTGAGATTTGTGGCATTAACAAGTTAATGATGGTTCCAGGACTGCTGCAGTTGAACTGCTTCAGGTAAGAGCAGAAGATTGTATCAACTAACAGAACCACACAATCATGGTTGTAGGAAGTTATATTAAGGGCTAGCTACTCATAAACACTGCCATCCAGTGATAAAGCAATCATAGTCACCATTCACCCTCCTGCAATGCCTCCCTCATCTTACTCCAATAGATGACTCAACAGCTGCTACTCCCTGTGGACAGCTAGTCCTTGTTGATTGCATGCGAAATAAATTATGTCACCACCCATTCAGTGAAAATTGGTCCTATGGCTAGTGGTAGATGCAAATGTTTAGTAGCCAGTCCATCAACTATAGTAAATGAAAAGCACCAATGTGCATACTCTTGGCGAACTGTGTATGAGCGGTACCCCTAATAGATGTGCTGGGATATTGGTACTATGCGTTTGTTACTTGTCGTCGTCTCCAAGGTCGTCTCCACGCTAATAGCTCACGGGGAGTATGACTCGGGCTAGCGACAGTAGTAGATAGCATGCGAGAGTCGATACACGCCCTTCGTTGGGGCTTCTTGTGCCTTCAAGATACGCAGAGCGAGCGGACCTGGTTGAGGTATAGCTATATAGGCTTGTGATAATTACTTGTTCACTTGGTTTTCACGCCATAACTTTCGAATGCAGCAATTTTACAAATATTCCCAGTTTTAATACCACCAACCTGTGAAGGTAGGAGTTGATGAAGTGCTGGTAGGAAGTCCAGAGACCTCTGCCACTGTCACCACAGCAGGCTCCTGGACCTCCATCTCTCCATCAAAGACTGACACAGTGTAGGTTCCAGTTGGGAGGTCGGGGAATGCTAGAGGTCCTCTGAAAGTCTCCACCCACTGTTCCCCCTCTCCCTCCACCACCACTGTACATGTGGTGTTCTGGGGGGAGCCGTCTGCAAACACACACTCCACCACCAGTCCATTTCCATCCTACTCCTCCACTATCACTCTCTGGACATGGTGGGTGGCTGTGGGTATTGAAGAACATTCTTAAAAACCCCGTCAACACCTCAGGCATCATTTATGTGAACCATAGGTCCACAAATGCTCAGAAAATATAAACTTTCAGAGTGTGCCTACATGTCAAGTATGTAGTGCCAGTAAGTCATCAACTCACAGAAGTGTAGAGTGGAGACATGTTGCTGTTGGAGGGAGAGCATGGCTGTGTAGTGGGAATGGGGGTCTAGGAGGTGTGGTCCCAGGACCACACTGATCTCTGTCTCTCTCACTTCTGGAATCAGGACCTCCTGACTAGTCCCTCCAGCCTCTTTCCCTCCACTACTGGAACTGGCTGACTCATCTCCTGCTGACAGCATCAGCATCACACTGTCTATACACATATTCTGAAACCAGAGGTAGTAGAAACATAAGACAATTGCCAGTGAAAAGAGCTTTACCTTGCTTGTTACTCTATATAGCAGTATCTCCACTGTGGGTGTCAAAGCTGAGTTGGTGAATTTCACTTTACTCTCCAGAGAACTATCTGACACCACGTCTGTAAGATGGTAGTCTTTGACAACTGCCACAGACTACAAAACTACATCACCTTTCAGTCTGGTACAATCCTCTGTGGAGGTGGGGGGAGAGTACTGGAGGAGAGGAGAGGGAGCTCCGAGACCCACTGGGTTCTCAGCTCTCACACTCAGCCACACGGGGAAGGCATAGCGAGGGAAGAAGAACTCTGTGGAGTGGCCAGACAGACTCCAGGTGAAGTTGGTGGTGGAGTCCAGGAGGTCCCTGGAGACAGAGAGGTCGTAGGGGTCGCGAGGGGGAGGACTCTCCATCTCCAGTGTCACTGAATAGCCAGTGATGTCATCCTCGTAGGCCGTCAGGTCCAGAGTGAAGGGGGGAGTCCATCTCAGAACTTGGTGGGTGGCATTATGGTGAACTATCTCCAGACCAGTTGGTGGATCCAGCAGACCTGGGATAGGGAACAAATGATTTGCAAACCTTACCGATCCACTCACTAACCTTGCACTCTGAACACCACCTCAGGACTTTTCAGTAATCCTGTATTTGTGATTGCCTCACACTGAATCGTTGTATTATCGTTTTCAGCTTTTGGTTGAATGAAAATAGATACATAGGTTGAATTCTCTTCCACTCTCCTTGCGGTATTGAAACTGATTCCCCTCTCTCTCAGATTTTCGTCTTCAGTCTCAAAGACACTGACTGTATTAATGAACCACAGGACTATCCTAGTCCCACTAGGTAGCAAGCATTTCAACTCCACCACTTTGCTCTCGTTCAGATTGGCATTATAGCCATCAGGAGTTATACGCGGATACGCCGCTTTACCTGAAAAAGCGAGACAACAAGAAACTGATTCATAATCTGCTGGGGAGGCTATACCACGTAAAACGGACAACTGACCCGCCGACCGAGTTTCACCCAACGCCATATATATCCTGCGGCCTGCCTCCTGCGCATGCGCGAAGAGCCACCGTGTTTACTGTCCGCTCTGGTACTGGTCAATTAACGAGCCACGCAAAGTTAGTGCATGTAGCTCTTTGCATGGCAGCGTCAAGCATGGCATAAGTCTCCTGACAAACTGCAGCTATGGATGGGGTTAGCCAATTGGTTCAAGGCTTTCTCCCTTTCTTACTTCCCCCACCCCCATAGCAGCAAATGTGTGTAGACATACACATATTATTATACACATCTACATTGTACATACATTATACATACACATGTACATTGCATATCCCTCAGTAAGCTTTTGTACACAGAAATGCAAGAGTGCTCGACTATGTACATATACACTGTATACAGCATCAGCCTGTGCTACATCTGTGACAAGGTGTTGTACCCCCTCCCTCGCAGATGTTCCCATGGGCAGTGAAGAGACTGACGACTGACGAGATGTCAAAGTTGACGTCTCTGGTGGCTGGAATTTCTACCCTTCCAATGGAGTAGCAGGGCAACCATTCAAGGTGTGTAGATGTGTACCTTGTATGTACAATGTAGATGTGTACAATAATGTGTATGTGTATGTATGTACAATGATGTGTCTATGTGTATGTATGTATGTATACGTGTATGTATGTATGCACGCAAAGTGAGAGTATACTGTGCCATAGCACAGTGGTTTGAGGTGTTGTGTTGTGTTGTAGATTCGGACCCCTACCAGCTGAGTTGCCCTGGTAGCTCAGTTGGTAGAGTGCTCGCTTAGACTAGACTGCAGAGTGTAATCCCACCTCTTAAGAGCTGCCCTGGGTGTAGTTGATTTGTTTGTTGTGCCTTTGCCTTTCTACCTCATAGTTTTCATATGCATGCATGTAAAATATAACAGCTCACGCTTTACTTACATACTGTTATAGAAAGTAGGAAGAGAAAGAAATGTGAGAAGGGCTCTGGAGCTTCACTTGACATATACAGAGATAAACACAACACAAACCATATGTACATGTGTATGTGTATCCTGTAGCTGTCGTTTTTTTGTTTTTTTGTTATCTATTTATTTTCTAACTATGTGTAAGGGAGGTTGGGACACTGGGTGTGTAGGGAGAGTTGGGCCCATAAAAGACTCTTTAACCTACCGCCCGTTCTCAAGGCTGGGCACCCAGGGTCCTGCCTCTTTCTTTCTGTTTATATTGTGTTATTGTCTGTGTTTGTATGCTTGGGTATGTTATTGTCTGTGTTTTGTGTGCGAGGTTCTTTCTTTTCCTCTGATATTATTCTTTTAGCTAGTATGCTATAAACATGTTTTTTCATGTATGTACAATGTACTTGTGTATGTATTATGCTTACATATAACTTTACTTTCACTGTCACCGCAGATTAGCCCTTTGTTAATTCTGCTACACAGTTGATGTAGCTCGGTCTCTCCTCACAGTCGACTTGTGCACAGCATCTCCCGAGAAGAGCTGTCAGGAGTAGAACTGTCCAGAGTAGAAGACGGAACTGTAATCTGATAGTAGATCTCAGCTGCTTGCTTTGGGGCTGCATTGTGGAAGGTAAAGCATGAGCTGTTATTTTACATACATACATACATACATACACATACATACACATAATACATACACATGTATATTGTACATACATACACATGTATATTGTACATTCTATAATAGTATGTAAATAAAGCGTGAGCTGTTATATTTTACATGCATGCATGCATGCATATGAAAACTATGAGGTAGAAAGGCAAAGGCACAACAAACAAATCAACTACACCCAGGGCAGCTCTTCAAAGAGCTTCCCTAGGTGGGGTGACACTCTGCAGTCTAGTCTAAGCGAGCACTCTACCAACTGAGCTACCGGGGTAACTCAGTTGGTAGGGGTCCGAATCTACAACACAACACAACACCTCAAACCACTGTGCTATGGCACAGTATACTCTCACTTAGCGTGCTCATAAGCCGCCTCGTAGCCTGTAGTGCGAGAATAGTCGTAGACAGACAGACAGACAGACAGACAGACACACAGAATGACAGCACCTGTTGTGGGTTGGGATAGAGGTGACAGGAAATTCTGCCAAGGCAGCATAAGTGTGGTTAGGTTGCAATTAGGCTGGTTTACCTCTTCTTTTCCTCCTCTCTTCCTCCCCTCCCAAACACCCTACTGGCTTGGGAGAGCACCCTCTAGGCCAGCTATAAAAGTCTGATCCACCAGTAGGTATATACAGCAGGATTCCTGCAGCAAAGAGCAAAATTGAGCGACAGATATATTCATAAGGCCATAGGTATGTAGTGGCTTTTGCCCTTGACTCCCTAATGTAGTACACATGTGAATGTCACATGTAGAAGAAAACCATGTGATGGTGTGCAACAGTTACACACATTTCCCTTTTCCTGTGGGTGGGGCTTTGGGAACAAGACTTGTTAGGTTGCAGGCCTCCTGGTCTCATCCCCAGACCCCCATCCACAAAATGGGAAAGGGTCTGGTGACATTGCTTGCTTTCTCGGCTGTGCTGATTCAGCAGGCATTATGATGACCCATGTATTAGCCCACTGCATATTGCTGAATCAGCACAACCAGACCCTTTCCTTTCCCATTTTGCAGGTGGGGTCTGGAAATGAGACTACCCCCTCACCTGTTATGTCTGGCTTGGGGCCCACCTTGTGGGGCCTTTATAAAGGCTAGTAGTGCAGCTCAACAGCAGCAGTGTAGAGAGTTGCTGATAAAATGGACGACAGAGTCAGAGAACACAGAGCTGACAGAGAAATGCAAAAAAGCTATTGGTATGTACATATTCAGAGTAGCATCTATTTATTAATGGTTATTATTGCTGCCACTGAATATAGCTCATAATCTTTTGCAGAGCTAACCCTAGAAGCTGCTATAGCCATACTGAAAAAGAGGCGTCCAAAGCGCAAGAAGGTAATGCTAAAGATACTAGCTACACACTACAGGAGACCATGATATGTAGGTTGATGTGGTAGTGAGAAATGTCTTACCCCAACGTAGGTACTATACATATATAGCTTGTTCATGCTAATTCAGGCACCTTGCACTCAGAACCTTAGTGCCAGTATTACTAGATACCAACCAAAGAGCTGCCTATATACTCACCCCACACAGGTATGCAGATTCTATTGGCGGGGCCAAATTTGCCGCTATGGTGACGAGTGTCGATTCGTACACGGTACTCGAAACTTCTGTTAGATATTTGAGATATTCTGTGGTTTATGTATCTCTCAGAGAGGCCGAGAGAGAGGCAGAGGGAGAGGCCGAGAGAGAGGCCGAGAGAGAGGTCGAGGGAGAGGTCGAGGGAGCCAACCCCACATCGCGACCCTTCACATCAAGAAGAAGACCCTGATAATGTTCTAGCTATATGAGCCCCGAGCAATGAACTGAAATGGATTTTTCTAGTACATGAGATCACTTACAAACTCATTTTGTATATACTTATTGATTTGGCTACTTGTGTACTTGAGGTTATTAACCCACGGCACACATCAGTTAATAAACTGTGCAAAACAAAAAGAGCTTCCCAGTTAGCAGGGAGTCTCACTGAGACTCCCTCCCAGGTGGGGCGACGAGGACGCCGGGAAGCTTGCCCACCCACAACCTGCCACACTGGGCACAGACTGCCACACTGGGCAGAGAGAGGTGCCACACTGGGAACAGAGGTGCCACACTGGGCAGAGAGAGGTGCCACACTGGGCAGAGGTGCCACACTAGGCAGAGAGAGGTGCCACACTGGGCAGAGGTGCCACACTAGGCAGAGAGAGGTGCCACACTGGGCAGAGAGGTGCCACACTGGCAGGAGAGTGCCACACTGGGACAGAGGGTGCCACACTGGAACAGAGGTGCCACACTGGGCAGAGAGAGAAGGTGCCACACTGGGCAGAGGTGCAACACTAGGCAGAGAGAGGTGCCACACTGGGCAGAGAGGTGCCACACTGGGCAGAGAAGATGTGGTGCCACGCTGGTGCAGAGAGGTGCCACACTGGGCAGAGAGATGGGTGCCACACTGGGCAGAGAGAGGTGCCACACTGGGCAGAGAGATGCCACACTGGGCAGAGAGAGGTGCCACACTGGGCACAGACTGCCACACTGGGCAGAGAGGTGCCACACTGGGCAGAGAGGTGCCACACTGGGCAGAGAGGTGCCACACTGGGCAGAGAGGTGCCACACTGGGCACAGACTGCCACACTGGGCGAGAGAGGTGCCACACTGGGCAGAGAGAGGTGCCACACTGGGCAGAGAGGGTGCCACACTGGGCAGAGAGGTGCCACAACTGTGAACCCCAAAATCATCTAGTGCGTCTACCACTAAGCCACTAAGCAGCCTCAGTGAGTAGAGATCATCTCATGAGGACAAGGCAACAAACTCTCCTTTCTAAGGAGAAAATCAGGGAATCTTCTATATTTGGCTGTGGGTCAAATATACAATGCACCTACAATAACCAACTTCTCTTCTTTCAAAGAGAAATCAGCTACCGTAGGTTGGATTTGTCTGCACTGGGGAGTTATAAGCTATACCAGAAACCTGGTTACAATAAGCACAATAATTATGACAAAGTCGTATTATTATTAACCAACCTGGACAATGCAAGCCACTGGCCTACTTAAACACCCTGTCTGAGAAGACCAACAATTACACAGACACCCCCATCTATAACTGATGGTATTAGATGTTGATTACCCAAGTGCAAAAAATTAGACTTTATAATGTGTTTTGAGTTAATTTGAAGAACAGCATACCTTACATTTCCAAATGACTCCACTAGTAGTAAACACATCCTTTGGAACGTCTTGGCAATGCTTGTGAAACCAATCTTTACACACATCACATTCTACCATGTTGTCTTTACCCACACGCTCAGGCAGGCGACATGTACAGTACAACTCCACTGTTTTGGAAAGTTTTACTGAACGACATTTCCTCTCACTACCGACAACTGGAAAGCGGGAGAAATTACAGTCTGACAAGCACGTTGCTAAGTGCTGCCTGGTTCTACTGGAGTCATATCGTGCCTTGCAAGGATCGACACCACTGCAGATATCAAAAGCATAGGCAATAGCTAAGACTCCACAATCAGATGAGTTTGATTGCCTTTCAACATTTACCATTTTGATTGTCAAATTTGAGGCTGGACTAAGCACCATGCTTGCAATCAAAAACTCTGTCTCGGGGTCGACAGACCCATACAGACTGTCATATATACAAATTAATAATCCCAGTTTCACAGCCAACAGTTGATACAGCACACCAGTGGATGTTCTTGACATTAATAATTTGTACAAACGCGTCCCGGTGAACATCAAAACCACTGTGCAACTTTCCGAGAGTAGGAGGTTGAAAACCTTCCATGTTTGGGAAATGCTGGTGCATGAGCTTTTGGGCAGCTGTAATTATCTCATCAGTGAGCCACCCTTGAGGAGACAATATTACATCACGTGCACCATATGGCAAACTGTATATTAGACTTTTTACCCACATTTCATCTTTTTCTTGCTCGTCCTCAGCAGAGGAAACAGCTATAACAGTCTCCAAGCACGCAGGCAAACTGCATGTGCACTCTGATACAAGTGCTAAAGCTACAGTATCAGACAGAGGAACTTTTGGAGCTTGTCGCCACTCATTCAGTGGAATATGTGTAAAATTGTCTATTTGCATCAGCTCGGTAGCACAGAAAGATCTATTGATAACACCCGCTGGGCAGTACAGACTGTATCTACCATGAAACTCCCCAACAATACGACAGACAATGTGGTACTTGTCTTTATGTACACAGACATAGTCCCCAACCTCAAAAATGGGTTCAGGGAGAGAGGAATTGGTTTTCTTTTCTGGGGGCTCCCTAATTTCATTATCACCACTGTCTGTGGGAATAGAATCACTATCATCTAGCAATAATATATTATCAGATAAATCACTATAAATGCCACGTTTTCTTTTAACTCGACACTTTTTGAGATTTGAAACTCGTGAAGAACAACTTTTCTTTGCATGTGCTGTGCGGGTTTTTTTCCTTCTTTTCTCAACATGCTCTTCTAGCTCACCACCATATGTGTGATGACCGTTCTTCTTAGACCACGCCATGCGATCTCTTCCATCTTTAACCCTTTTTCTTCTCAAGGCTGTTCTTCTCATTATCACAGACCTTCTCTTAGCCCGTTCAAGGTCTTTCTTCCTTGCTTCATTATCACGTTCTAGTGCTTCCCGAACACCATCGAACACTGGAAGACCCATGCGACAGAACAATTCAGGAATCCAGTGATAACTTACACCACACCTTTGATCCATATAGGTCAAATTGGACTGAAGTAGACCAAGATTAGTGGACACATGATAATGTGTCATTTGGAGGGCAATGGCGTTGGACCTAAACCTAATCAGTACATTATGGGATGCTTCTACTGCATTTGAGTGGCCACTTTTCAGAACTGGATGTACCAGTTGTTTTGCCTGCAGGGCCCTTTCATGCAATTCTATCTCATAAATTAGTGCATGGAACTTGCACTTCAGCATTACCTTAGTTCTGTAAGGTTTACCTTCACAATGCAACTGATATTTGTTACTACAGTTACCACATGAACACCATAGCAAAGGATGGAAGTCACATTTACCCCCTTCCCACTCATGCTCATCACGAGCATGTCTCGCCAAGGAATCAAGGCGAGTCACAAACTCCTCTTGTGACTTCACCTCCCTCAAAATGGAAGTGAAATTTGTGTGTGCTTTGGCTATAAACTCTGGTGTTAAGCACCCACAACCCACACTGTGGTTGCCTGTACAATGACAGAAACGCACACATGTGTCTACTGTGGCTATCTTTTTTGCAGTCCGAAGAACATTCAACTATTCCAGGAAATTTTTTTCTATGCTTCTCAATAAACTTCTTGGGGAATTGTTTAATTTTCTGACGACTTTCGAGGATTTTTCTGTGTGCACGCCCTGAATGCCCTGCACATATCAGGAAGCACTGCAGAGAATGAATTGGCAGAGGACGAGTCTGCGTCCTGCCAATGAATGGCAACACACATCCCATCCTCTTTCGCTTTCTCAAACATTAACATAGCTGCATAACCCTCAGCAGATTTAGATGTGCCACGGTAAAGTTCCTGCCCAACAACATCAGTTCTACCTTTTTGGCAGGAATGATGATAGTATAATAATGCACCATTTAAATTGTGAAGGTGGCATTCTTACTGTGCCACCCTCGAGTTTGCCAGGTTCCATCAGCAGTGGTTACAGCTCTCTTCCAGGAACCAAGCTCTTCAGGAGGAATTTGCATCATTTCCTGATGTGCCTTTTTACACATATCGTCTAGAGCATGAATCGGGTACATTTCTTCAATAGTTTTCAAAAACACACCCTTACTTACAGCCTGTATTCCCAGTGCCAATTTCAGCGTCTTATGATACACTGCGTGTGTACAGCCAGCTATAATAAATGCTACCTGCACACAACGACTAATGGTATTCCCCCCCTCTTTATACTGGGAGAACGTTTCCAATACACATCCACTAGAGGCACAACCATTACATGCATACTTTATTACAAGGCCGCCGCGTGCAACACTGTTAACATGGACAGGGACTAAATTTTCCGCACATCCACGAGTTTTGCAACCCCTACAACAATTAACTTGCTCGAGAAATTTATCTAACTGAGACAACTCAATCAAACACATCGCGTTTGGTAAAACAATACTGCTTACTTTAATGGGGTGTTTCGGACTAGGTATATACATACTCACTCCCACAAGACTCAAAACTTGAATCCTCACTAGTTGAATCTTCCACACTCGAGGAATCTAAATAATACACAAAAGAGTTTGTTACACACAACAGTCTATCAAGGAAGATGTCAGCAACATACAATCAAAGCACGTAAACCAACCTTGCACTACACTAGTTATTACTCATGTTGCAGATGTAGTAAGGTCTGCAACGTTGATTTATGGCTGTTGCTAGATCAATCCGAGACTAAGGCCTATTGAGCACTAAATCCACTCTTGATAGCTGCTAGAGCTCTCCAAACGCAGTTACGTTGATCGGGGCTCCTCGTGACACAGAGAGATAAATAGCAAGTGTACGGAAAGGTAGCAAGCACTACCGATTTGTTGCTACCTGGCGTTCGTCTTTCTTCGCCTTGTGATGGGTCCATGCTCACAGACAACGGATTTATCTATGTTAGGTGATGTGATTAAAAACTCCATGATCATGTGATTGCACAGAGAGATTGCTTGGGTGACAGCTGTTCCACATAGGTACATAGGGAATGACGAAAGCGAAAAACAAGATCGAGAATTGTGTACTCAGGGGGAAATGATATTATTGCCATGACATACAGACACATAATCGTCTATTCGTTTCTTTGTCTCAAAATTTCTGTTTATAATACATTGCATGTTGTCCAAGTGTGAAGTTTTTTTACCCTGTGGAAAATAATATCTTCCTCAGGGCTATAGTCATTGTACCACAGAAGCCGTAGAAATCAAAGGCACCGCACGCAGTGTATGCGCAGGAAGACAACTCATTAGTATGCTTGCCATGGTGTATGGTGTGCTGACTCAGCCATACACTCACATGCACATTCAAGTTGTTCAGCCTGACACTCAGCCTACCAGTGAGTGATTGCATAAGATCACATGAGCGTCACATGACTCTGTCTCATCTTTGATTGTAAATCTGCCCCATTGTATGCGTACAGTAATGCAGCCTTTGTGGAACCCCCCTGCTTGGAGATGAGGACAGTAGGACACAACTACTTTAGCCCTTGCATGCAATTTAACTGTTGAAATAAGGACACCTCACTAATAGGGACTCTTTCTCCTGTCCATTAGTGTCTGGATTACAGAGGTTTTGATGTAATCAAACCTTGTGAATTGTTTTCCAATACCACCAGCACATAATTATAGCACAGGGATTTACAGTGAGACTGGTATAATATATCATTGTCTATTGTAGTCGAACAACTTCAGCAGCCTGAATCTGTGTCTGACGTGAGTGCTGAATGTGGAGGTGGATGTCAGAATGGTGGCCGCTGCATCTTGCCTGGAGTCTGTGACTGCCATACTGGCTGGGCCGGCCTCTCCTGCAGTGAAGGTTCGTATATACAGAGCTGTAAGAATAAGGTGTACTTTACTAAGGGGGGGAGCAATGTGCATCTCAGACTAATGCAAAATAGGACAACCTTTTGGTGGGACTTTAGTATCTTCTTACTCCACTCGGTAATGATTTACTATAGTGATTCCTTAAACCCCAATCTCTTTTCCCCTTTGCTCTCTTCCTTCTAAAATTTCCGTCCCCCGCCCCTCTCTCCTCCCTCGATCTTCTTTCTCTCCCCCTCTCTATCACTCTATCTTCTTTCCCTCCCCCTCTCTATCACCCAGATGAGGATGAATGTCTGGTCAACAATGGTGGCTGTCCACACACCTGCAACAACACAGATGGTGGGTAGCTATCAGTGCTCCTGCCATGAGGGCTACACACTGGCTCATAATGGCTCCAACTGCATTGGTATGTACATGTGTAAGCCAAACTTCCCTGTGTGCTTTCAGTATCAGCTACACTAGTACACCACCTTGTTAACCCTCGGCACGCATGTGCAGCGAGGGATACAGTACTTGGTCTGCCTGTCTGTCCGTCCGTATGTCTGTCCGCCTTTTACCACGCTTTCTACCACCACGCGCAACAAACAGGAAAAAAAGCAACACCAACGTGTACACTGGCTTCATTTTAAAATGGCGTTCTAAAGTTATGGCGTGAAAAGCAATTGAACAAGCCAATGTGCAAATTTAAGAGACTTAGCTACCTCGACTGGGTCTGCTTGCTCTGCACACCTTTGAGGCACAAGAAGTCAAAACAGAGGGTGTGGATCGACTCACGCATGCTCTTTACTACTGTAGCTAGCCGGTGTCAGACTCTCCGCGAGCTACAGTCGGGAAACCACGGGTAAATACATACCAATAGCCCAGTCCATCAATTAGCTGTATTAGCGCATGCGCAGCTCGCGGAAGATTTTGCACATCGTTCCACCCTACACCAGTTACTCTTATTTTTCAACTCTATTTTCGAATCTTCCAGAAATTCCTCTCAAACTGATGTCTTATACTTGGATTTCAAAAAATCCTTTGATTCTGTTGCCCACAATGAGCTCCTATTCAAGTTATGGCACATTGGTATAACTGGTAATGCTTGGAAGTGGCTGCTTGCATATTTAACTAACCGAAGTCAATGTGTCTCTATCAACTCTAAAACATCAACCGCTCTCCCCTGTGGTCTCTGGTGTTCCTCAAGGCCAGCATCCTGGCCCTTTACTGTTTCTTATCTACTTAATGACCTCCCTGAAGTTGTATTGTCTTCTAAGTCCCTGTTGTTTGCGGATGATGCAAAATGTTTCAAATCCATTCCAACTTTTCTGACTGTATGTGTCTGCAAGATGATCTAAAGAGACTAGCACAGTGGAGCTCTACTGAATCTGCCAATCTGCCTTTAATGATAAAAATGCTCTGCTATCTCTGTTCATTCTGGACACCGTCACCCTCAATTCTCCTTCTCCTACCATCTGAACAACACCCAACTGCTAAGAAACAGCTCATACCGATCTAGGTGTTGTGTTGACTCCTGACCTCAAATGGAGAGACCATTATGTGTCCATTATGGCTAAGTCTTATAAAGTCACTCGGCTTACTTAGAAGAGTCTTCTCGTCCGTTTACTGCCCTGGCTAAGAAACTTCTGTATGTATCCCTCATTCGATCAAACTACTGTACTGCTCACCCATCTGGCGTCCTCACCTTCTGACCGATATTAAAGCTCTGGAAAATGTACAGAGACGGGCCACCAATTTATTCTTAACAGCTATGATTCTAAACTATCACCTTCGATTGCTTGACCTTCAATTGCTTCCACTAATGATGGTCCTCGAAATTAATGACATACTATTCTTTATTAAGTCCTTGAAGGAGCCATCTGATCATTTTGACAATATCCAGATTTGTTACATTTGTTGTCTGGCCAAACTCGTTCTGCCTCCTATGTTAAATTGAAAACACGTTTTAGTCACAACCAATAACTCTACTCGAAACTTCTACTTCAATCGCCTACCTCACCTTTGGAACTCTCTCCCTCGTATTGACATGAGTCAACCAATAACATCTATAAAACGTAAACTCTACAAATTGTTTTGGAACCATTTCACTACGAACTTTGATCCTGGCAATGTGTGCTCATTCCACTACCTCTGTCCCTGTGCTAAATGCTGGTCACTCCCAGTCTCCTTCAATTTTGACTCTTCTCTCCTCTAAATAATTAACTATATACTGTGTTTCTTACATTAGGCTGCTGGTGCACATCACCAGCAGACCTTCAGCACCATTCCACATTTTCACTGCCCTGTCTGCTTCTGTTAGCTACCTCACTGCTGTGCTGTAAAGTCATAATAATAATTCATTTGGATGTTGGCTTGTTCACTTGCTTTTCATGTCACAGAAGACCACAACCTTCTATCAAGCTGGTAGGATTCTTTTAGTTCTACTTCACTGCAATAATACTTTGATATTTCAGACACACCTCATATGAAGAAAACTTCCATAGTCGCAACAAGTACAACCTTCTATCAAGCTGGTAGGATTCTTTTATATAGTTCTACTTCACTGGAATAATTCTTTGATATTTCAGACACACCTCATACATACCTAGCTACCAACATGCAGGGATATTTTTCCTTGAGCGTTTCATTTATTTTCCTTGTTTATGATCTATTTTCCTTGATTATATACTTTACAAAAACTGGTACAAGAAATGATGGTACACAGCGCACACAAAGTATTAGGAATGGAGTTAGTGTATTAGAAAAATGGAGTTATTGATGAAGGCTTCGCTCTGTAGCGCGCACGATAATTATACGTTCGACGCGCGGCGGGCGGGCAGTCCAAACGCGCGCGCGCGTCCGGTCTGTGCGCGCAGAACTTTCCGGGATTTATGAAAATGTTCCGGGATACCGGGATGCAACCCAATTTTCCGGTATATTCCCGGAAAATCCGGGATGGTTGGTAGGTATGCTCATATGAAGAAAACTTCCATAGCTGCAACAAATATATACAACCTTCTATCAAGCTGGTAGGATTCTTTTAGTTCTACTTCACTGGAATAATTCTTTGATATTTCAGACACACCTCATATGAAGAAAACTTCCATAGCCGCAACAGTTTCCTTTGGAGGTATTATTTTTAATGATTGGAGGGTATAACTCAAAAAGCAAAGCAAAAAGTGACTTAATTTCTACCTTGCACTACGTAATCACTCAATAAATGCTAATATAATATTTTTATTTGCTTAAAATTGAATATCATGATGAAGGTGACTATAATGTAAGAAATTTGTTTCTTACAACTGTTTCAGCTAAAGTTACAAGTATACATATGCTTCACATCAGAGGTAGGAATGTAGAAAATTTGAGCTGAGCTATATACGTTTCTCTAGTTGGAAGTCCCAATTCTCGATAACTAGTCGGTGATAAATTGGTTTCTAGAAGCAATGAAAAGCACTTGAAAGTGCATAACCCTCGCCACTGTTAATTATGGAGGTCTTCAATAGCAGAGACTGCTCTTCCTTTAATTAATTAAGCCATCTCTCATTTTGTGAACATTATCCTGTATTGAACTTTATTCCAATCATCCTTGTACCCTCAGTCACCACTTTATTCTTTATTTCAACAGCCAATGGCTACTAGCTACCTGGCTACACTATCTCAGTGACTCCTTCACTGAACAGATTCGCTTCCTGGCTCTCACTTCACTGGCAATCTCACTCCTACTCAACTGTTTTTATCTCTATTTAACGCACACTCACCTCGACAGCCCTCCGTTTCGTCTGCTTCCCCGGCCTTCTCCGCTCCAGAATCTTATTTTACCATGCATGCCCCCTACTTGATAATATGTCCACGTTTCACGCTCAGAGTTGCCGCGGTTACCTAGAAAAACGGTGGACAGACGGACGGACGGAAGGACACACACACACACACACACACACAGAGACCGACTGCAATAACCCTCCGAGGGTTAATGAGTGGTTTATGCCACATTCGCAATGCGAAACAAGAAAGTCACAAGCGAAAACCGAAAACAAAGTGTAGCTACTGCGATAGCATGTATAGGGTAAACATGGTGAAATGTACGTCTTTTTTCCTCATAAACTTAAGGAGCAGCACTGTCAACAGTCTCATACACAGGGACTGGAGCTGGTGTTTGAGTCTTGTGTGAGTGTCTCTCATTTGACAGTATCCTCATCTCATACAGTGGGTTGTTCTCCATGATGTAGTCTGGCTGCAGTCTATCACCAGCTGAGCCTTGAACATGGACACCATAAGCAGAGTTCTCCACCACATCACACTTCTCCTGCTGTCTGTTCTTATTAGTACTACCTATGAATTTAACACATAGTCAACACTTTGACAATGATGGCAACTTACATGTCCTTTTAAGCAAACAAATGAGTGCAACAGATATTGTGATGACAAGAAGTGCCCCAGCAGCTGATACAGGTACCACAATCACAAGAACTGAGGAACCACCACCAGTGACAGGCCTCAGGGTCATACTGGGTGTACTATGCTCAGAATCTGTACGTTATAGTGTCAGGTTATAATCATAATTCACCAATAAACCTCACTTTGATCATATTGTATCTCAAGTGGTAAGGGATCACTGTATCCTGCACAGTTGTGGGCTGAGATGTTCACTGACAGTGTAGTATTGTACATGATGTCAAAACTGTAAGTGGGGCCTGGAGTTTCCAACTGTGTGCCGTTGTCCACTTGAATAATGTAGTGATCAATTGGAACTCCTCCTCCATTAAACATATCTCCTAGCTCTAGTACTGCTGTGAAGTAATATGTTTCGTTTCCCTTGTGCATAATAACATGCACTTCCTTGCGATACGGCACATCTACATAAATAGCAGTAACAACTAAAAGTAACCTTTGTAAACATTAATACCTGCAAAATATATTGTAGCATTCACAGTATATACCACACTTCCTCTTAGTGTGGAACAGGTGATATTCGTTGTATTAACCACTCCATAAGTTTTAACTGTTAGATTTGTCGTCATATTTGCAAGCCTGTCACTGATCCTACTGAAATATAGAAGAGCAGATAAGAGTGTGTTGTCAGTACTGTTCCTTGTCGGCAGTCCTGAATCTTCAACCAGTCTTAGAGGAATGTAGGATAAATCGCCATCAGTGTTTGTGTAAGGTTTAACCTTCCATTTAATAACAGTAACATTGTTCCCACTACATGTGAACGTTACAGACTCATTGGGACATGAGTGATAGGACAGCGGCTTCAATACTGGCTCTCCACTAACAGCTAAAAGTATGCCTTGTGAGACGGGGGAAATGCGAGGGTTATCAAGCAGTAGCTAACTCACCTTTAGTCAAACGTCAAACAAAACTCACCTTGAGTGAATACTATAAGGAAGGATACACAGTGACCAATACGTCTCAGTCCATTTCGGCAACATCTTTCTCTTTGATAGTTAGGGTAGCTCTAGCTATCTGATTTCTCGTGCGTTTTGTCGAGCGCTTAGGCGCTTCGACGATACGTCACCGGTGTTTTGAGACCGCTGCATCTCGTGATCCGCACGGACTGTGGACCCAAAAGCGCGCACACTCTGTATCAGCGTATCAAGCGCGTGTTCAGTGCAATGCCCGTGCACTGCCCGTGACGTTTCGCTTGCCAACAATGATGCGTACGAGGCAGGTGTATTAGCGCATAACAGTGCTGTCGTGCTCGCTGCTCATTGGTGTTTCTGCATCTGAAACTTTTTGGGAGGAATGATAATAATAATTATTACTGCTTCTTTTTCTCCTTTGTGAGCTTTTGCTAAAAGGTGAATGACTACCACTAGCTATTGATTTTTAGATTGTACTATGCCGACAGGTTTTGTGTTGGGAGAAGCAATTATTCACCCTTCCGTTATCTATGCTTGTCCAAATGAGACAGTGACATACTATTGTCGTGGCAGTCAGATCAGAGTCATTCTGTGGGAAGTTCAGCCTTACATCACTTTGGCAAACCCCATGCAATACGTCGCAGAGTTTACAACTCTTCCTGCAGGAAGGCTCCCTATGGACCGTGAGGATAAATTCTTTGCTAACCTGACCAATATCACGAGGCTGGATGGGAAGGTTGGAGACATGACCACTAGTCTAACTATAATTTAACATGGGACAGAGAATAATACAAGCATTACTTGTCCAGATAAAAGTGGCGTTTTTCAAGAATTTCATTTGTCTTCGGTACTACATTTGCAGGTTTGAATATTATTGTGTTGGCTTAGTAATAGCTATGATTCTGGGTTAGGTATACCCAGCTTTAAAGCACCCTCAATTACATACCAAGAGAAGGAGTCATATTTCAGAGCAGTACTAGAGCTAGGAGACATGTTTGATGGAGGAGGAGTTCCAATTGATCACTACATTATTCAAGTGGACAACAGCACACAGTTGGAAACTCCAGGCCCCACTTACAGTTTTTACATCATGTACAAAACTACACTGTCAGTGAACATCTCAGCCCACAACTGTGCAGGATACAGTGATCCCTTACCACTTGAGATACAGTACGATCAAGGTGAGGTTTATTTGGGAAGTGCGATTTGACCTAACACCTTACTCAACAGATTCAGTGGAGGATAGTACACCCAGTATGACACCAAGACCAGTCACTGATGGTTTATCTGATAGTTTCTCGGTTCGTTTGATTCTGGTACCAGCTGCAGGAACACTTCTTGTGATCACAATATTTGTTGTACTCATTGTTTTGAGGACATGTAAGTTGCCATCGTTGTCAAAGTGTTGATTATGATTGTGTTAAATTCATAGGTAGTAGCAAAGCAGACAGCAGGAGAAGTGTGACGCGGTGAAGAACTCTGCTTATGGTGTCCATGTTCAAAGTTCAGTTGGTGATAGACTGGAGCCAGACTACAACATGGAGAACAACCCACTGTATGAGATGAGGATACTCTCAAATGAGGGATACTCACACAAGACACAAACACCAGTCCCTCTGTATGAGACTGAGGACAGTATGGCTTAGTAAACTGTTTTTCCTTGTCTTTTCCTGTATTTAGCAAACAGTATCATTTGTCAAAACCTATGTCCTGATGGGCAAAACAGCAGTGTTGATGAAGGGATTTTTTGCCGGCAGGTGCATAGCTATTGGATTACTATAGCGACAGAGATAATCAACCAAACTGTTGCATAGCGCTCTGATACTTGCCGAAACGTCTGTTTCATGAAGTTTCTGACCAAACTATACGATTAAAGTGTAAGATGTAGCTATATACAATTGCATAGAGCAATGCAGAACTCAACGTGTTCCTGATTATCTTTTGATGCCTTGACAATGAACACAATCCCAGAGGTAAGCCAATGCTAATGATAAGCACTAATTGTGTGGAAGAATTACACAATTAAATTGTATATGTCAATTACTACCGCATCACATGCACTAGGTCGTCTTTGTCTTGTCAAATATTCACAATCGTTGAATCAGCAACCTAGCACAAACTGGTAGGTTAGGGACCTTGGTTGACACATGACCATTCCTTAGCCACAGTCCAAAACACAAGAGCATATTCACATCAAAACCAAGCGCAGTTACATAGAGATATGCAAAACACATGGTGAAGTTTCCTCACTTCGCCATATGTTGTGTATCTTCATTTAACTACACTCTGCCACTAGGCGGTAAACTTAAGCATATCTCTACGTGGGGAGGAGTAAGAGGACCTTATCACCTACTGAGCAGGAACATTATTGGGAGCTTTGGTCGTACCATGCCTACTGTTGCTGTCTGGCCTTCTAAACGTTGTTGTGGACTGCCTCCTAATAGCATCCATTTTGTGTGTTTGTATATAGTAGGAGTTAAGTTGTACTGAAGCACGTAATTTTAAGTTATATAACAAATGATCAAATGGACTCAGATTTAAGCTAAAGTTGCTGAAGAGAGTTTCTTCTTTTCCACAGAAAGATGAAACCAACAAATCCCAACGGAGTTATGCCGATAAGAAAGGCTATCACAAGCAGCACTGCTAATGTAATAATAATACCATCTGCAATTGAAATAATAATAATATAAGTGGTGAATGCTTGTTACAATCATTCTCTTCACCTCTATTATCACACTCTGGCTGTGATGAAGGGAAAACAAATGTCTGTGAAGGTGTGGACGCATACTCTGTTTGGGAAGGATTTAGTTCAGCACCTGCAAAATGAGGAGGAGGCTGTTTCAATAGGCCATAGACACATTGAGTTCAGTCGTACTTGGAAAAATACCTAGTCTCATTAAAGAGCTGATTGATCCTGCCTCAGTAGACGTGGTTTCAATCCCTGGATGCACATGGAAAATGTCTGACGTGTGACTTTCCCGACATCTATCGTAGACAACAACCGTAACATTGTAAGGAACTGCAGGATCAACAATGACTGACTCCTCCATCTCATTCCATTCAACAAACGTTGTCTTCTGAAAATTTCTCTGAGCATTTTCGACAACTACTGCAATAATCGCAATATCATATATTTCCGATGTCCATGTAATTGTCAACTCATTTTCTACAAGAATAGCATTACTAATTGTAGGTCTTTGCTTCTCTGAGTAAAAATCAAGGCATGAAGAACACAATATCAAAACATATTGTCTTACCTTGAACTATAAGAGAGACGGTGTCTTTTACAGATGATGATGCTACACAACTAACTTCAACTGAGGTTCGCTTTAGTTGAAGAAGAGTGCTTCTAAGCTCATTACTAAATGCTTTGAATTCTGATTTATAGGTTGTCTCTCCACCACTAGACACTCTGCTTTTCAGTGTTATTGAGATAGGTGACCTGTCTATCACCTGACCCACCTCGTCTTCAGGAGTAAATGACACAGGGTTACCTAATGGTGTAAATTCCCAATCAAGAAAAACGCCATCTGTCACATCACATTCGATAAGGATGAGGTTTGTGTCTCTTGGGCATAATGTGATGGTTGGCTGATCATCGGTATAAAGCCCACATAAAACTGTCAATCTCGCAGTAGTAGTAGTATCACCAACGACATGACCTACAGGACAACAGAATAAATTTCACCAATGAAAAAAGCACAGAAGTGCAACAGTTTGCGCGTTTCAGTAGCTCCATACTGCCGTCTATGCTCTGCCGGTCAAGCGTTGCAACTAACCATGTGAAAAACACTCGGCGAACTTCGCTTGCGCGGTATATACCGCTAATGATGGGCGGGGTAGGCGTAAACTCGTTGTCTCCCGCTGGTAGCTCGCGGAGAGTCTGACAGTGGCTAGCGACAGAAGTAGATAGCGTGCGTGAGTCGATACACGCCCTTCGTTGTGACTTCTTGTGCCTTCAAGATACACAGAGAGAGCGGACCTGGTCGAGGTAAGGCTGTGCTAATTAGCATATTATTGGCTTCTTGACTTGGTTTCACGCCATAACTCTCGAACGCAGAACTTACGAAATTCGCTATTTTAAAATGAAGCCAGTGTAGCACTGAACCTGTCGGTGTCGCTATTTTACCTGTTTGTTTCGTGTGGTGGCAGACAACGTGGTAACAGACGGACAGACGGACAGACAAACCAACTCTCGCTGCGCATGCGCGCCGAGGTTTAAATATGACATCAAAGATACAGAGATATCCAAATGTGACACAGAATTATGAGAATATTTTGGCGTAGTGCAAACAGTGTGTAACAGGCCTTCCCATAATTCAGAAGATGCATGGGATTCTGCGAACACCATGCATCTTCTGAATTAACATGCAATTTTCGATGGTGCAGTTGGGTCTTTCGTGCTTATGTCACCTGACTACTTCTTCCATGCGCGTCAAATAGGCAGACTACTATCACTACGAGTCAACAGTACGCATGAAGTGGGCTGAAGTGTAGGTCTTACATACACGTAAGCTAATTCTTATTATGCAATCAGCAGCACGTGATGACTCCACAATGCACAAAGCATGCATAATGGATCGGTCTAGGCTTATTTGCATATTATTGACTTGGTCACTTAGTTTGACTCACAAAGTTTGGAACACAGTAAAATGAACTGTCGCCATTTCTTTTTGCCAAAATCTATTTCTGCCCGCACTCCACGTGCTTCATACACCATGAACACACAGGGGCGTAGGGAAGTGTTTTGCATTAGGGGGGGCACAAAATTTTAGTAATGTTGCACTAACCCTCGGCGAACTGCGCATGCGGAGCCACGCCTTCCGCCCGCGGGGCTGTGTAACTACGTATATACGTACGTGTATACGTGCGCATAAAAGCGGTCGCTGGTGGCGCGGCAGCGTTCGCCCTCAGGCGCATGGACGATAAGGTACGAAAGAACAACAGAAAAAGGGGGCCCTGGCCCCAGTAGCCACCCCCCCTGTTCCTACGCCCCTGGAACAGTACTGTGCATGACATAGGACAGTACAAAAATGACCATTACTGGGAGGGAGAAGGCCTGAGGGTTTTCTCATACGATACGTGGCACAAACGTCACTATGCGTCATTCATGTAATATGTATTGCTTATGGGCGCGACGTCTTCTGTGCCACGCATCACATGAGAAAATCTTCCAGGCATTCTTGCTCCTGAACTTTGCTCATGGTTCAAAGGTCACAAATATATAATTTTGTTAGGAGGAGGGAGAAGTCCTGGGATGAGGCTAACTGCACATCGGTACAAGGAACCGTTCGATCCCGGTGAAGTCGCGCACTGGTTTTTGCCACCATGAAGGAGGAATATGATTATTATACTAGTAGGTGAATGCATGGCATTTTTGGCGAGCGGGAGCGAGCACACAATGACTGTATCTGCACGAGCCATCCTACAACTTGAACCTTAGAATCACGAAGATTGGAAGGAGGTATAGACAGCCTCGGTCAGGTATCGAAGAGCGCAGCGAATTCCAGCAAATAGACGAGAGTTCTTTGGCTGGCTATATTTCGCATCGCTATGACAGCTAGGCAGCGTGTAAAAATTTGGGCGTTCCCTATCACGAAAGCGACGCTGATACAAACGGGTCTCTCTGAATCTCACGGGCACGATGTTCTCTTTTCCACTCTCTTCGACGACGAAGGGCATCTTCCCCGGACTATATGCACATGATACGCACGACATCATCACAGGCAGGCAGCATGTGAAATTTTGAAATCCTTTCGGATAAAAAGAAGCGCGTAATCCTGGAGCATGCGCAGTTGGACGACGTGCGGTCGTAGATATAGAAAATCCGCTCCCGCTCGCCAATAACACTCTCTCATTTTAAATAGTCCTTTTTCAAGTGATAGTATAAACTGAAGAAACCCATGTCACTCTACTGAAAAAATTCCTGCACATGCAAAAGTGCTGGAAGAATTAAAATGTTGAGGAAGAATTTCGAAAAGTGTATATAGTTAATATAGAAGAATTTTAAAAAGTGCAGATAGAAATGAAAAAGTGTAGGAAATATTCCTGCAAAATCCCAATATTTGTGATATTATGTATAATACAGGAAGAATTCTTCTTACACATGAGTAAGTTGTGCTGTAATTGTTAACCCTCGGCGCGCATGCGCAGCGAGGGTTACTGTAGTCGTTCTGTCTGTCTGTCTGTGTGTCCACGCTAATCCTGGCACTACAGGCTATGAGGCGGCCTATTAGTGATACCAGCGGCTTCAGAACTACGCGAGCCTGAAAAATGAAAGGGCGATTTTCCTGAAACGTCTGCATTCGAGAGATATGCCGTGAAAACAAGCGAAAAAGCCAATTGCATAATCGCACTGGGCTTTCTGCGACCTGATCCCCTCGCTCTGTGTACCTTGGGGGCTCAAGAAGTCACAACGAATGGCATGTATCGACTCACGCATGCTATCTTCTACTGTAGCTAGCCCGTGTCAGACTCTCCGCGAGCTACAAGCGACCACGGGTAAACGCATACTATAGCCCAGCCTATCAATTAGAAGTATCGCGCATGTGCAGTTCGCCGAGGGTTTGCACTTTAGTGCTTTTCATTTTGCTTGAAATTCCTGCACATTTAGAAATATTGCAGCACATTCCCCATAAAGTACAATATGGGATTCTTTTTTAAATGAGAGAGTGTTATATGCTAGAATGCCAATCAATGACAAGTATTTCAGTTGTGGTATTATAGCACCACTCCCAGAAATTACACCCACCAACAGGACCACAATTTTACAATAATACAGTTTACTTACCATGAAGTGAAATGGTGATAATCACCCACTGCAGCGTCAAACACTACAGTAAAAGAAAAAAGACTGGTCCATGGACTGGACTATGGGCTGGCTTATACATGACAACTTGCTAAAAACACAATGGTAGAGGGACAGTCAGGGTTGCCATGAGCAGTCTTGGCTGTTAGTCAGAGAAAAGTGCTGGCAGAGTCTAAATGAAGCAGGTCGCCACGTTCTATAGGCTATACAAAACGTGCTAACGGTAGCACTCATGGAGATAAAACTTGGTACGCATGTGTATTACATCATTTCCATGACGACAACAGGCCCTTTTTAATTAATGATTTTTATCGCGGCTTGCCCCTTTTTACAGAGATATAGCTACACATGCAGTAGTATAATAATTATAAAAATAAGTGGAGACAAGTAAACTAAAAATCCTGCGAATTTAAAAAGGAGGCATATAGGATGGCATAAAAGGGAGACAAGACAGGGATGGGATACATGAAGCATGGTTAATGAACAGATTTGAGCACGCTGACACTCACGACCCCATCACACAATCCCTCTATTGTTGCCTAGGTGAAGTATTAAACTACAATAGTCAGGACTTACACCTTGATAATACAAACAAGTCATGTTACTGAGTAAACAACACTGTTACAATAAGCTTGAAAATTCATGCTACTGAATAACCAAGAGTCCAAAGTTTACTAGTGGCACACCAGGCAACAAAATAGGGATTGAGTGATGGGGTCGTGGGTGTCTGCGAGCTCAAATCTGTTCATTAACCATAGTTCAAGAATCCCATTCCTATCTTGTCTCCCTTTCTTTTTATACCATCCCTATAGCTATGCCTCTTTTTGCAGGATAATTTACTTGTAAATACTCCCTTTTATGCGATCGTGCACATGCCCTGTATTACAGGGCACATGCGCGATCACTAAACATTATTTAAAAGTAGCAACCCTATTACAGGCTGTGCTGTGTCCAGTCCCACCCTGTGACTGTTGTGTGCTGAGATGCAGCGCCGTGACATGGCAGCTGTAGTTGTCAAAGCAGAAGTGCAATTCCTAAGCACTCACGCTATTCGCTCGGGTAATCAGTTATAGAAAGTGCAAACCCTTGGCGAACTGCGCATGCGCGATACTGCTAATTGATGGGCTGGGCTATTTGTACCCGCGTTCTCCCGCTCTAGTAGCTCGTAAAGAGTCTGACGCGGGCTAGCTACAGTAGTAGATAGCATGCGGGAGTCGATACATGCCGTTCGTTGTGACTTCCTGAGCCCCCAAGATACACAGAGCGAGTGGATCAGGTCGCGGCCCAGTACGAACGATTATGCATATTGGCCTTTTTGCTTGTTTTCACGGCATATCTCTCGAACGCAGTCGTTTCAGGTAAATCGCCTTTTTATTTTCTGGCTCGCGAAGCATTGAAGGGTTTGGTGTCGCTAATAGGCCTCCTCGTAGCCTGTAGTTCGAGAATCGTCGTGGACACACACACAACTACGGTAACCCTCGCTGCGCATGCGCGCCGAGGGTTAGAACAAGATGTTTGTAATATATCATTCCATGTAGTTTTCACTACCAGCTGTTTATAGTTGGACTTTCGGCTAAGGTGAGTTAGCTACTTTAAAAACCCCCACATTTTCCCAGCCTCACAAAGCATACTTCTAGCTGTTAGTGGAGAGCCAGTACTGAAGCTAATGTCCTTTCACTCATGTCCCAATGAGTTAGTAACATTCACATGCAGAGGGAACAAAGTTACTGTCATTGAATGGAAGGTGGAACCTTACACAAACACAGATAACGATTTATCCTACATTCCTCTAAGACTGACTTACGTAGGATTCAGGACTACCGACAAGGAACAGTACTGACAACACACCATTATTAACCCTCGCCTGATTTCAGGCCTAACGGAAGCGTGCGTACAGTGTGCTGGTTAGAAGATTGAGTTAATCCCGTCAAAGGCAAATACATTGAAGACATTTGGACTCTTGTACAGTGCATAAAGTGTTACTGGGGGATTCCACGGACCTTGCTAAAAAAAACGGGAAACGAAGTAGACAAGTTTTTGAAGCGTCACAAAAGTCCCTCAGGGAGCACACGCAGGATCATGTATCCCACGAACCACAATTACAATTAGGTGACCCACAATCATCTAAGGAGGGTGGCATGTATAATGTTCAGATCGCCCTGCAAGCGCCAACACAACATCATACTAACAATGTGCCAACACAAAATAACGTGCAACTTTCGTCAATCACTTCTACTCACAATCATCTAAACTGCGCCACAGCCTATTCATCAATGATGGGGGAACTAAACATCTTAAGAGATGAAATTTCTAAAGTCAAATCTGTCAAATCCTCCTCCCCTAAAACTACCGTGGGCAAACTGGTTGCTGAGATAGCCAACCTACAAATGGAAATTGAAGATCTGAAGTCAAGAAGTCATGTAGAGCATTCTGGCACAAATGATGTTCCCACTGAACGTGAAGCCACCTCTCCAGTCTTGGAACCTGGTGCTGTGCAAACATCGTTGAGGGTATGCGCCTGGAACTGTCGTGTTTTTCGCAGGCCCTGCCGTATATCCAGCACCTAGCACAGGAGCATGACGTTATTGTTCTCTCTGGACACTGGTTATGGCCTTATGAGCTGCACAAGTTGGATGATATCCACCCTGACTTTGTTGGCCTTGGCACCTCTGATCGTAGACTTAATGCAGAATGCAACTTTAGTCGAGGGTGTAGTGGCGTGACTGTACTGTGGAGGAAGAATCTGCCTATGTCGCCTGTGCATCTTGACTGCCGAGCGGGAGCGAGCTAACCTAGTGGTCCGAACGGCGCGATTATATACGTCAGTGTGTCCGTCCGTACGTCGTGTAAGTGCGCATGCGCGGCTTCTTACGCGCTTCTTTTTAATCATTTAAACATTTTTACACATTTTCACACCGCTGCCTCGCGATATGCGCCGATCGATCTAGCCAGCCAGAGAACTCTCCTCCATTCGACGGCATGCGATGCAACCTTCGGTGACTGACTGAGGCTGTATATACCTCTTCCCAATCTTCATGGTTCGAAGGTGGAACTTGGAAATAAGCTAGGATTGCTCGTGCAGATATTGCTGTATGCCAGCTGCCACGACTCTGAAGGTAAGTATACTGTTCTTCTGACCTGCTCACCGTTCTGCCAATATACAGTACGCATGTAACGGCGACAGGTAGATATGTCTTGCTTCACGAAAGGAAAGAGCTGTGCGCTGACGGAACGTTATGCAGCCGGAACATCGCGGGCAAATCCCAAGTTGGTGTAGCTCTGTACTCTCGCAAATCGACCAATCATGGATCAGTCCAGAGAAGATGCCCTTCGTCGTCGAAGAGAGAGGGAAAGAGATCATCATGCCCGTGAGACTCCTGAGCAGAGAGAGAATCGGCTTTCTCAACGCCGACTGCGTGATAGGGAACGGGCAAGGGAACGCCTCGCCACAGCAACAGCGGAGGAAAAGGAAGCGCGATTAGCAAGACGTCGTGTACAGAGACTTGCTGCGGAATCAGGGGAAGCGCAGCTCAAACACCTCCGAAGCTATCGAGAAAGGCGAATTGTTGTCCAGCGACGAGAGAGAGGCTTGCCTATTCGCTGCGCTCTTCCATACCTTACCGAGGCTGTATATAACTCTTTGCAATCTTCGTGGTTCTAACGTTCAAGTTGTAAATAGGCTAGGATTGCTCGTGCAGATACAGTCATTGTGTGTTCGCTCCCGCTCGCCAAAAATGCCATGCATTCGCCTACTATATAGTAGTTATCCAGATACCTCTTCAACAATTGAATGAAAAACACTTGCAATCATTAGAGTGTACCTTCCATCCTCAGACCACCCGCTGGAGTTATTCAGAGAGTATCTATCGGACCTGGAGGGTATGATCTCCTCTTTTCAGAGGAATGGTCCTGTCGTTATTGGAGATTCAATGCTCATCGGGGAAAGGACAGTGGGCCGCGGGTGTGTGGGGATAAGAACGCTGAAGGAATCCTTCTGCAAGAGCTCATTAATCGGGCAAGTCTGTATCCAGTCTCTGTGAGCTCCTTGGCCACTGGGCCCCTGCATACCTATTCCCATGCTGGCAATTTCACTACTGTTGACTACTACCTCATTGACCACGTCTTAGTGTATGCGACCAACTTATGCAACATTCATGAGCAGCACCCTCTGAACCTGTCAGACCATTACCCATATCCATCTCCCTGAATCTTCAAATGGCCACAAGCTGTGAGCCAGCATATATACAGCCAAGGCCAAACTGGAGGAAGGCAGCATCAGATGGGTCAATTAAGTTTTACCAATCAGAGCTCTCTCGTCATATTGCCCCTTCTCTATATATCACGGCCTTTATCATGTATCGAAGAAGTAGAAGATAAAATAAAGATTGTCACTGATATAATGCACAAGGCTGCCAACTCCTCTCTACCACATCGCACAAACAAAAAGTTGTTCATCCATGACAACTCTCTGAAAGAAATGTGTCGTGATAGTAAGGAGGCATGGAGACGGTGGCGAAACACCGGGCGCCCTAAATCTGGCGATCTCTATGCTGACATGAAACACAAGAAGTATGCTGTGAAGCAGTACGTAAACACCTGTAGTGCCCGCCACGAACGCAAGCGTTGTCAACAGACAGACACCATGCTCAGAAACAATGAAAGTGGCTGCTTCCATGTGCCAAAGAAACAGTCCACTTGTCATAAGCTACAAGCAGATGGTGTCACCACAACCAACGCAACTGATCAGCTTCAAGTGTGGGTATCCTATTTTGACTCCCTCAGTCAATCTCAAGCAAATGACCATCCCTCAGTGAAGCAGCAGGAGTCCGAGCAACCACACCTCGAGGCTTGCTCTCGCTTGTACGAAGATTTTACTTTTTACACTGACATCACCATGGATGATTGCAACGGCAGTAAAGTCTCTAAAGTCAGGCAAATCTGGGGGTGCTGATGACCTTGATCAAGAACATCTCAAGTACGGTGGGTATGCCATCCATGTCTGGCTTCTGCGGATCTTTGCTGCTTCGAATCCATTCCACCTATAGTCTGAAACTATAGGGTGATCATTCCAGTGTACAAGGGGAAGGGTCGTAATCCACTTGATCCAAACAGTTACAGGGGGATCACCCTAACTTCCGTCATCTCGAAGTGCTTGGAAAATATATTGCTACATCGTATGGAAATGCCACTTAAAGAAGCAGGCTTTCCCCACTCGTCACAAACTGCATACCAGTGATCTGTGTCGTGTGCAGATGCAATATTCTCTACCCAGGAGGCCTTGCTCAAGTTTGTGAGGGAGGGCGATAGTACTTACCTCTGCCTATATGATCTTGAAAAGGCCTTGATTCCATTGAATTTCCAACTCTCCTATCACACCTATTCAAGCGTGGAATCAAGGGGGAAAATGCTGGAAACTCATTAGGAACTGGTACACAAATCCAGAGAGTGTTGTTAAGCGTGGCGGCACTCTCTCCCTCCATTTCATGTCCATCGAGGTGTACGACAAGGATCCGTCCTGTCTCCCCTGTTATTCCTTGTCGTGATGGACTCCCTCCTACACCGTCTCCACAACAGTGGGTTGGGCCTCTGCATCAACGGTCTTACCATTAGTTCTGCTGCCCACGCTGATGATATCCGCTCCACCAGCAACTCCATTACCGACTTGCAGAAGCAGGGGAAGACAATTGAACAATTTGCACTGGAGAATGCTTCGAAGCTGAATGCAACCAAGACAGAACTAATCAAGTTCTCTGCCTGTGCTTTCAGCTCTGAAGAAATCCAACTGACTGACCAGTCTATCTCTACTCAGCGGGCAGCTAAATGCCTTGGATACTGGTGGCATACCAACCTCACACCAGTGAAATCAATTGAAGAGAATATCAGCAAAGCTCGTAGGGCTTTCTTTGCCCTGGGTTCTATCGGTGCCTACCAGGGTGCCCTAAACTCACTCTCTGGGCGTAGCCTCTTCTCCACTTTTGTGTTGCCGATACTCCTCTACGGCAGTGAAAACTGGATACTCACTGAATCCTTGTTTGTGGAGAAGTTTCAGGCAGAGATCGGCAGACACATTTTACGACTACCCAAATTTTACTCATACTTGGCTGTTGTCATTGCTCTGCTGGCCAAGAATGATAGTTTGCATCCTTCTAAGGAAGTTAACTTTTCTAGTGAAGCTTCTCCAATCTACCAGCGACAACCTCAGCTCTCGTGTTTTCCGTACACTTGCCTCTGAGGATGTCAGTAAGATCAGTCTGGTCGAGCAATGTCAGCTACTTGAAAGTGTCACCAGTCGACTAAGCACATTGCCGACCCTCGAATCGCCTCCTCATGGTGCAAGCTATGTGACATCGCCCTAGATCACGGAGTTCGAACTCGTTTAACTCAACATCTACTGAGTGTAATGTGCAGACCAGTGTTTGGAAAGCGAGAATGTCCCATCTGCCAACAACATCATCCACCAGAGGACTCGTACTTTGAGAATGTGAGCTCAGACTACTGCAACAGTGACATATCTGTCGCGGGAGTTCTGGAAGCCATTGAAGGAGGTGTTCACGAAAACATCCTCACGATTGCCACTACCCTCTCCAATTCTCTCTAATCTCTTCTCATGTTCACGTCATTTATATACACTTATATTTTTCTGTATGCATAATCGTTGTAGCTATCTCCTTGGGGCTCATAACATGAACGTTGGAACTTGGAACTATTGCAGTCGGTCTCTGTGTGTGTGTGGGTGTGTGTATTAAAGGAGAGCAGTCTCTGATATTCTCTGAGACAGAACCTCAATAATCAAACTGGCGAGGGTTATGCATTTCAAGTGCTTTTCATTGGAACTCTGACGTAGGATCAATGGACAGGCTCGCTTATGACAAGTCTAACAGGTAATAGAACGAACATCACTTGTACCACAGAGAGAGGAACGTGACAGCAGTAGTATGAATGCTACAGCAGGTAGGGGATTGATGTCTACAAATGTTACTTGATGTTAATGCTATTTGTAGATGTGCCGCGTCGCAAGGAAGATGCATGTCATACGCACAAGGGAAACGAAACATTTGCCTTTCTCCTCGTCCATCTGCTGCAGTTCTTTCTTGTTCACGCCGACTCCTGGCTCTCGCCACACGTGTCTGAGCATCCTCGCTCTGTATGAGGCTGTGGCAGCAGTATGTCGTCGTGTCTCGCGTTTCTCTCGACGTGTGAGGGTCTGTCAGTGGCGATAACTAGTCATGAAGTGGTTTTAAAAGCATGCAGCGTTTGATGTCACATCGCAATGAGAACAATACTCTATGCTGAAACGTATGTATGGGTGTAAACATGGCAACATTTCCGTCATTTTTTCTGATACTTAAGCAGTAGTAGCACTCGCAACCATCTCATCTACAGGGAATGGAGCTGGTGTTTGTGTCTTGTGTGAGTGTCCCTCATTTGACAGATCCTGATTTCATACAGTGGGTTGTTCTCCAATGTGTCTAGCTCCAGTCATGAAGAAGTAATTTTAGTGTTTGTAGTGGTTCAAACATATGGTGGTTTTCATGGAAAACATACACCTCGGCGCAAGGGTACAGTACTTGGTCTGTCCGTCCGTCGTACACGTTTGTGCCACACGTAACAACCAGACGATACAAACGGGTTCAGTGCTACACTGCGGCTATATTTTTTAAATGGTGATTTTCGTCAAAGTGTGCGTTCAAAAGTTTTGGCATGAAAACCAGTCAAGAATGAAGCATTGTCTAATTAACCCTCGGCATCACATGCGCAGCGAGGGTTACGTAGTGTCTGTGAGCTCGTCAGTTGTGGGTCTGTGTGTCTGTCACCACGTTGTTTCTTTCGACCACACGTGCACGAAATCAAGCAAATCGCGATATGCACGGGGTCAGTGCGTACCACGCGCTGCGTTCGAAAGTTATGGCTGATCTGAAAGCAAGTGACAGCCAATATGCAAATTAGCACATGCTGTATAATATTATCTCGACCGTTTTGCTTTGTGTACTTGGAGGCACAAGAGGCCCCAGGTCGTTTTGCTCTGTCGGTACCTGGAGGCACTTCAGGTATGTAATATTTCTCTGTCTTGTACCCAGGCCCGCCCTCCCTCGAGAAAAGGGTCTGGTGAGAGTTGAGCGATTTCTGGTTGTGCTGATTCAGCAGTCTTAGTTTTCGGTAAGCAATCAGATCGCTGAACGTCACGTAGAGCAATATGACCAAACGTAGAAGGAGTAGAAGGAAGTTCTGTGCACTCCGCATTTCGCGAGCGGATCCAAAACAGCTTGCCCATGTGCGTATGTAATCATCACAAGGCTGCTCAAGACTGCGAATCAGCACATCCAAGAAACCGCTCAATGTCACCAGACCGTTCTTCTCTCTTAGAAGGCGGGCGGGTCTGGATACGAGACTACCCTCTCCTTACTTCGCACATGGTTCAAAGGTTACGCTTATATAATTGCGAGGGAGCAGCCTGGGATGAGGCTAAATAGAAGGTGAGCGAGTGGTTTGACCCTAATCTAGGGCAGCAGTGTGGGAGGAAGCCAAGGGAAGCCAAGTTTACACTACAGAGCTGTCGGGATTCTAAGATTGCACAAGACTGTGTCACACTATGGCAAAAGTAGTGCTCTGGCACTATGTCAAATGCTGAGCTGAAGTATATACCATAGAATGGGCGACTCATTCGCGCGATCGCCAGGGGGATAGCATACCCTTTGCTGGGTGCTGGGAGACCAGAACCTCGCCGAAGCTGTCACGCTCACACAAACAGCCCCGGAGTCCCTAGTCATCTACCGAAAAACAGCCAGCGAGGAGCCCTCACGGTCATGGGGCGCTTACGGGGGTAGACGGGCAACGCACGCGATCCATTAACCCGCCGCATCTAAAGCTTCGAAGCGGAAAGTAGCTATGGACACGCGTAGTCCACACAATTCACATACCTCTTATGGAACTCATCGCTCATAGATATTATACCGAGACTTGATATTATATGTAGAGTAGTACATACCAGACGAACGTTGGCCTTCATGATGACAGTGTCGATTTCGAAGTGACAACACGATCCACACACACGACTAGTAGGGGCGCGCTCGACTCACGGTTGCTCAGCGCAAACGACTCAACTCCCAGGCACGCGCGTGCTAGTCCGTTCCCAGACCCTCACGTCACGTGCTCATAAGGGATCGACGGTATGGTACGGTACGCCGTCGCACTCTCCGCTAGCCCTCCCCGCGAACGCACATGTCTGCGGAACCGGCAGACAGAGAGGGTGCGCGGGTCCAACGGTGCACTGCCGAGACAGAATGATCACGACGATGAATGGACAGTAGTCGAAATGCCACAATGCGACGACATGGTCTCAGAGCTAGAGACGTAGCTGACTGCTCTGCGAAGGGGGGGGAGTAACGTGCCCTGTGAGTGCTGTGTGCCAGACGTAGCGGTAAAAGGGTTAACGCTATAAAAGCGTATGCAAGTAATGTATCTACTAGATAGCTATAAATAATGATGTATGATCCTGATTTTGTTACATATCTCTTCATCGTGGTTGTTTTGAACAGTTGTAAATTGTATATGTGTGCGCATAAAGGGGGGTGAGGTGCTCTATCAGTGTGGCCTGTGTCTGGTCTCTCTGTTATAGCCTGTGACAAAGTGAGAAAGAAGTGACACTAGTTCGTCCACTAGGCTAGCCTGTGACCTTTCATTCAGGTAATATACAATGCGTGCACCTTATTAGTTCAGGTGTTAGTGCCAGAGACTAATGTTGGTAGATGGGCTTTCCTTGATAGATTCTGTCGGTTTTTGCCTCCCGAAAAGGTACAACCATGGGCGATTACCGAGTCCTATAGTCCATTTATCATTTTCCCAGTGTCAGACTGTTCTTAGCATGCTACTGTAGTTTGAAGCAAATTGTATACTATAGGATAGCCTAGCTACCCATCATTTAGCAGTACATTTAACCCTCGGTGCGCATGCTCAGTGAGGGTTACTGCAGTTGTTGTGTGTGTCTGTCTGTCAGTCCGTTCCACGACATCTCACTTCACGAGCAAAGAATAATGGTAGATGGTGATGAATAGTGTTATCTCCTCAGGGTGCTTGTGTGCACAAAAATGGGTTATGGTGCTTGGTCAATGTGTTACCATGTTTTATGCCCCTGTCTGTGCCAAAGTGACCAAGAAGCGACACCAGCAGGTCCATCTTTTGTACTAGGTTTAATTTTAGAAAATAAACAAGCCTCTGACCTTCATTCTACAACACATACACCCTAGTTCAGGTGTTAGGCAGTGCCAGAGACTAATTGCAGTCCTGTAGTCCATTTACCGTTTTGCCAGTGTTTGACTGCTCTTAGCACGCTAGTTTGAAGCAAATTGTATACTACAATATACATAGCCCAGCTATATACCCATCAGTTAACAGTATCTTATATATACATGTAATAACTGCATACTGCATATTGGTGCTGTAGTGGGCCGAGGTTTTGCTTTCATTTACACACACAGGAATAGGTTACACAACTTTGAATGAGTGTGTTGTATAACATGCCGTGTTTTTGTGGCTTTGTGTAACACCAATTGTACATCTACATCACTGTCTGTATTCTTCTGAAATTTTTACTTTCCCACACATACAGACCTGTGCATGTGACTACATGTTTGACAGACTGAGAACACTGAAAGGGAGTGTCGCAATGCATAAGGACTATCTTTAGTGTTACTAAAGATAGCCTCTATTGTGCACAAATGGAAACACTGGAGTGTGTTGTGTGTTGTATGGGTGTTTCCTTTCTGTCCTGTCAGTGTACAAAACAGGCAGTGTTTTCGGTCTGTCATATGGCCTGCATAGCTCTCTCTTGCTCACTTTTAGTGCTCTCAATTCACGTGCATGTCCTATAGTCAATACTGATAGTTGTACAACTGCCAAGTTTCTTGTCAGCACTTAAAGAGCGTGCCAAAAGTACTATATATATGTTATGTACTACGTGCGAGGGACATACCGGATTTCAATGAACCCGAGGGCCTCCGCGTTTGTAGTGTCCCGAGCGCAGCGAGGGCACTACGCGGAGGGCCTGAAGGTTCATTGAAATCCGGTATGTCCCGAGTATACGGAGTACATAACATGTTTAGTGCAGAGCAAATCAGCTCCGTATACGCGCACAGCCGCGTTTCCAAGCAGAAAGATGCGAGAAAGAGACGAGAGCGCAAGACCGTCATCCCGTGCGGGACTATTGAACGCCAAACGCTAGGATACGCTGCTCCGCCGCTCTAGCTACTCCCGCTGCGGGACTGTCCTCCGCCAATCATCCGAAGAAACGCGACAGGAGACCTGCGCGAACCATCGCAATCAGAGAGAGTCGAGAGTGGAGAATTCAGGCGCTGTGCGGGCTGCTATACCGAAGGCGTTCGCCTTTACTAGCTTTGTCGCGCACACTCGCTCGCGGTGCCCCACCCCCTTATTTGCGTGTGGCGCGGTGGTACATGGTTTGTGGGCGGGCGGGAGCTGCCTGGCCGGCTATCTATAGCTATATGTACATGGCAAGGAAGGAGATGGGCTCAAAGCAGACACAGAAAACTGTCTCGTGGAAAAAGAAAATCAAGATATCAGTTATTTTGATCAACATTTTGTACAGATCATGTTTTGCGGGATACATTTCCTACATGAAATGCTGTTGAACTTGTTGAAAATCAACAGAAAGAACAAGGTTTCATATCATGTTTTCATGGTACTTTTGTTAGCTCACGAGGTTCATATGATAAATCAGGAACCTCGTACTAACAAATCTGATTGGTCGATTCGAATCAGCTATGCACTAAACGCTGTAAGTAATTTGACATCAGTACTCTAACCAATTAGGTAGTTATATCACTATCAGTACGGTAGTACTTAGTATATAGGGATTGACATGGTACCTAGCATCATAGGTGTATGGGGCTATGATAGGGAGTTTTGTTCATCTTCATCTTCTTCTTCTTCTTCTTCGACCAGCGTAACTCAAAAACCGAAAGAGATAAAGCCATGAAATTTTGTAGGTATGTACATATCGATAACCACATGGGACGCATCATACTTTATTGTTTGTAAACAATGTTGTTTACTGTAAACAACAACAACATTGCCCCAGGCAATACATTATAATTGGCATACTACATGTGTCAGTGTGACTCACAATTGGTAAGAGTTATGCGAGCGAAAGTTTGTATACACAATGTATTCAATAGCCAACATCAAAATCACAACAATACATGTTTGTAAATAACAACAAATAGCCTCAGGCACTTTTCTTTAAATTAACTTCTTCACTTCTCAAACTTTCCAATGGTAGCACGCATAGAGATGAAACTTGGTACGTATGCCTATTATATCATTTCCATGACGATTACATGTTTCCATGACGACCGCATATTGTTCGAAAAGGCCTCAGGCAATTTTCTTTAAATTACTTCTTCACTCCTCAAACTCGCTAACAGTATCACGCATGGAGATGAAACTTGGTGTGCATGTGTATTACATCGTTTCCATGACGACCACAACAACAAATAGCCTCAGGCACTTTTCTTTAAATTACTTCTTCACTCCTCAAACTTGCTAACTATAGCACGCGTGGAGGTGAAACTTGGTGCGCATGTGTATTACATCGTTTCCATGACGACCACAACAACAAATAGCCTCAGGCACTTTTCTTTATACTTCTTCACTCCTCAAACTCGCTAACAGTATCACGCATGGAGATGAAACTTGGTGCGCATGTGTATTACATTCTTTCCATGACGACCACAACAACAAATAGCCTCAGGCAATTTCCTTTAAATTACTTCTTCACTCCTCAAACTTGCTTCTTCAGCTCTGGCGATACACAAACACATTGGGCCGGCCGTTGCCGTGCGTTGCTAACCCTTTCAAACGTGCACCACCAATGAGGGCGTTTTATGATGACGTAAACGATTTTTGACGGGGGGCGGGGGCTGTCTCCTCGGAGTCTCACACGTAAAAAAGAGCGTCTTGTTCCATCCGAAGGTAAGGAATGAGGAATGAGCGCAGCGTTGCTAGCTTGTTGCTACCAATTTGAACGCGCAAACACCAATCAGATACTCCGGTCTAAACCGGTTAGACGCGGAAGCTCGGTTGTCTACGCAACATTGCAACCATCGGTGCATGTGGGTAGCGCCCTCGCTGCGCTCGGGACGCCAACATTCCACAGACCCTCGGGTTGCAATGTAGCGTAGACACCTCGCTTCCGCGTCTAACCTATATGTAGCATATAAAAATGAGAGGAGACAAGTAAATCAAAAATCCTGCGGATTAAAAAAAGAGTGCATATAGGGATTGTATAAAAAGAAAGGGAGACAAGATAGGGATTGTGTTTGTGGAAGCACAGAGATGATAGCGAGGAGTTAGGACTCCCACAGGTCATTACAACAGCCCTATATCGTCGTACGGTGGGAATACCTAGCATCATAGATGTATGGGGCTATGATAGGGAAAGTTTTCAATCTTCTTCGTAGGGTGGGAGTGGGAGTGATGAGAGAGTCTGTAGAATATTGCTATAAGGTAATGAAGTACTTACTAATTACCTTGATAGATTTGTCATGCTACATTTCCATGGAGTGCGCATTTAGGTGGGAAGTGTAATCAGCTGACCATAACATTGGATATACGTGTTTATACATGGAAACATGGAAAAATTGTGTAACGCAAGAAAACAAAATTCAAGTATGCAAGGTTGGCTGATATATTCACGAGTAGTAAAGCACCGATACGACGATATAGGGCTGTTGTAATGACCTGTGGGAGTCCTAACTCCTCGTTAGCATCTCTGTGCTTCCACAAACACAATCCCTATCTTGTCTCCCTTTCTTTTTATACGATCCCTATATGCACTCTTTTTTTAATCCGCAGGATTTTTTATTTACTTGTAATAACTGCATACTGCGTATTGGTACTGTAGTGGGCCAAGGTTTGCTTTCAATATTTCTTATGCACAGGAATAGGTTACTCAACTTTGCATGGGTGTGTTGTATAACATGCCATGTTTAGTGGTTTTGTAATTGCACATCTACATCCCTGTCTGTATTCTTCGGAAATGTCCCACACATACTGAGCTATGCATGTGACTACGTACATATTTGACAGACTGACAACACTGAAACAGGGTGTGGCAATACATACATAGGGCTAAATTTAGTATTACTATTGTGCACAAATGGAAACACGTGTTGTAGTCCATGAAAGAAACAGGTGTGTGCACAATACAGGCAGTGTTCTCGGTCTGTCATAATTACGTTCTGCATGCTCTCCCGCTTACTTTAGGTTCTCTGAATTCACGTGCATGTCCTAAGTCAATACCGATAGTTGTACAACTGCCAAAGTGTTTTATGAACACTTACAGAGCATGCCAAAAGTACTATACGTTGTGAGTAATTTGAGATCATTACTCTAATTATTGTGCAGTGTGTGCAATACTACATTATGCGTAATTTAATAGATAAAAAGGGCTGTATGTCAGCACAATATGCAAGCATGTGAATGGTCCTGGCCCCTGTTGTGATGGCTGTTTTCCACCCGTTTGATGGTGCTCTGCTGTATTAACGTTTTAAATGCGTATGACTTATAATGATGACCGGCAATGAATAATGATAGATGGTGATGAATAGTGTTAGTCTCCTCAGGGTGCTTTGTGTGCACAAAAAGGGGTTATGGTGTTTGGTCAAATGTGTTACCATGTTTTCTGCCCCTGTCTGTGACAAAGTGACCAAGAAGCGACACCAGCAGATCCATCTTTTGCACTAGGTTTAATTCCTTAAAATTAAACAAGCCTGTGACCTTCAGGTAATCTACAACGCGTGCACCTCAGTTCAGGTGTTAGAAAGTGGCCAGAGACTAATTGTGGTAGATGGGGATTTCCTTGATAGATTCTGCCGGTTTTGCTCCTGAAAAGTTACAACTGAGGACGATTACTGAGTCCTGTAGTGCATTTACTGTTTTGCCCATTGCACGCTATATAGTGAGAAGCCATTAGCAGTGGGCAGATGTTTTGTAGATTTCTTTGCACAGTACACAACTTTGAATGGGTGTGTATTATGTATAATGTTTACATAACATGCTATGTTTTTGTGTTCTTTTTGCACACCTTGTATATTCATCCCTGTCCATATTCTTCTGAAATGTATACTTTCCCACGCATACAAAAGTATGAATGGGGCTGTGCATCTGAAAGGGAGTGTTGCAATACATATGTAGTGTTACTAAAGGTAGCCTCTATTGCGCACAAACGGAAACACTATAGTGTGTTGTAGTCCATTTGTTTCCTTTCGGACTACAATAGTCAGCGTTGTCATGTCTGTCGTATGGCCTGCATAGCTCTCCTCCGCTCACTTAGTGCTCTGAATTCACGTGCATGTGCTACAGATATATGTACAATGCCAAGTTTCTTGTAAGGACTTCAGAGCGTGCCAAAAGGACTATACGTTGTGAGTACATTTCCAAATTTGACAGTTCAGTGTGTACAGCTTTGTGATTTGTAAGAGTCAGGAAAAGAACGGGTTCTTTACCTTGAACTATCCTTTGGTGGTCATAGACATTATGTATAGGCATGTACAGTATGCCAGGGGAATATGCAGTCAATTTTAAATAGTAAGTTACTGTTCAGAGCAAGTACACGTTTTTGTGAAACCCTTGGTGCTATTAGGTTGGCCCATATACACCATTTGTGAATTGCGTGAAGTAGCTGGAGGCACAATATGCAAGAATGTGAGTAGCTAGTCCTGGCCCTTCTTGTGATGGCTGTCCTCTCTGCGTGATGATTCTTCCACTTTCTATGTGTCATTCCTTGTTATTCCTGACACCTCTTAACTGCTAAATATTGGCATAAGCTGTTTGATTACTGCATTGGTTTTTATGGCAGGGCCCTTTAATGTTAGCAAAATTAGTGTTTAGAATTTGTGGATGCCGATGTGTACTCATTGTACATGCGCACTGCTTCTTTTCATGCATAAGACACATTGTGCAAGCATAACGGTAGGAAGTTGGTATTTCTATTAGTGTAAACAGAAGCACATGAGTGTTTGTGTGGACTCTGCTCATATAAGTATGTTTGTAGTAATGAGTATATAGCAGCTACGTACGTTTAGTGGGCGCTGTATTTCGCAGGGCCCCTACACGAATGTTTTTATAGTCATCCAAAAGCTTTAAAGAGGGCTTGTACACACTTTTGTTTAGAAACTCTTTTTAGGTTTCATTGTAAGAGAAGGTGAGGGAACATACAGTAGGTGTCATTAAAAAGTACGCGTTTCTGTTCCGTGGAATGGGCGTTCTACAGAACAACCCGTTTCGTTCCCGTTTCCCTCCCGTTTAGTTTGTGGTCCGTTCCGTACCATTTTTGTCTGTGTCGCTCCATACTGTTGTGCCATGCCCGAGGGGTCCAACACAGGCCGTTATGACGTGTATACGATTTGTAATAGCCCGTGATTTCTAACTGATTTCTTGATTTCAACTGATTTCAGATTTCCGTGATTTCAAGAGATTTCCATATTTACGCGTGATTTCTACTGATTTCCAGTGATTTCTAGATTTCTATGGATTTATAAATTGATTTTCTCGGTCTGTCGTATAACTGTGCACTCCCTCAGGAGTTCTCTTACTGGCATGAACAGTAGTCATGCGCCACAGAACACAGACCTTTAGCTATACTGTCGCCGGTGCACATGAGAAATCTAGGTTATAGCCGGCTACAGAAACAGCCAGCAAGAAACAATTTTACTTCTGTGTCTTTAACATTGGTGTGGCCATTCTTGTTCTCAGATATATACTCTTCTCAAGCATATAGGTTCAAGTCCAGGTCGGTAGGAGTCCCAAGGGAATTTCTACACAGTTTCTTATTTCTCATTCCTCTCTGGCTGCTATCCTGGCATTTCCACTGAACAAACCTATGCCAAGGCCAAGGCCCTACCCTGATGGACTTACACGTTCCTTCGTTTTGTGCAAAACCCAGAGCGTTCAATTATAGTGTGCGCATCACCTTCTCGATCGAACGGTACCCATGGTAGTCTTGTCCCCAGACCCTCACGTGCTCCCGCGCGAAAGAGGGTCTGGTACATAAGGTCGAATTTCTTGGTTGTGCTGATTCAGCATGTGTACAGAAATTACATATCACTGCACGATTGTCACGTGTTCGCTTCTCAATCGCTGCATAGATCATCCGCACGTGCGCTCGGATCGAACGCTATATGGTCACATTATATTTTTAAACCTAGTAGCAATCTGATTGAGTTACTCAATTTTTCGAACATGCTGACTCAGCACAACCAAGAAATTCGACCGTTTTTTACCAGTAGTCTCGTACCCAGCCGCTCCACCCACAGGGGAAAGGAGCATCTAGTCTGGGAACTATCGATCCAAAACCTGGTCCGTTGTATCCGAACCGCTCGTGTAGTATGTTATGCATACGGGGCCCCACCTACCAAAGTTTACGGACTACGGATGCATGTGACGTTAATTGGCAGTTCTGCAATCTCATTTGAGATCTCGTTTTCAAGAACTAGGACCAAGAAATGTGTCAATAGATACCAGACCCCTTTCTCACATGATGAGTGGGTGGGGTCTGGGTTCGAGACTAAACGGTGGTGACGTGCTGGATATCGCGGCAGTTTTCTGTAGTGAACGAAGCGATACGGAGCAGAACAGCAGCGCGTGGACGGCAATTTGCATTCTGATTTCCACTTTTTCGCTGATTTCCAACTGATTTCTACTGATTTCTACGGATTTCTGACCATAGCTAAGCGTACGAGATTTCCACTTGTGTCGGACCCTCGGCCACGCCCGGTTTTTCTTTGAGTCGTTTTTGCTGACTTCGCGTGCTGCATGCCTGCTAGGTATAAACGTATGTGTAGACTAGAAGGCATTTTCCAAGAAAAGGACACCGTCAGTACAGGCGCTGTCGGATGACGCAGGAGCGGCCATAATGGCTCAACTAAGATATACGGACCCTGCCGCATACCTACGCATTCTACGTGCATGCGCATGTAATGCGCGCTTGCGCAATGGCAATTGATATGAATTTTTGGCGGAAAAACCGCGGGAACCATGTCTCTCTTGGAACTCGCCTTCTGAGGCACTCCAGTCATCATTGTCTTCTTGCAAAGGAAAATGTTCTTGCCAGTCAGCTGCAATGTGGATGCGGCACTATGACGAGGCTGCAAGGGAGACAGACATCGTCACGCTTCATAAACCGTGGAGGCCCGAGAGCGGCGAATATGGAGGGATCGTGCTCGCCGGAGACAGCGTCTTGCTTCTGAGACTGCCGAGGAGAGAGAGAGGTAGCACGATCATCCAAGGAGAGGGACACTAGCTTCCAGCAGATGAGAACCGCTGACCGGAGGAGAAGTAACCACTATTTGCGCACACACACAACCGTTAAAAAAACATTACTCCAACTCGCCAAAAATGCTGTGCATTCACCTAGTATAGCTATCAACTTACTGGCTATCTTGCTAACTGTATCACGCATGGAGGTGAAACTTGGTGTGCATGTGTATTACATTGTTTCCATGACGACCACAACAACAAATATGTAGCCTCAGGCACTTTTCTTTACAATAACTTCTTCACTCCGATTGCACTTCGGTTTTGTATCGCTTTTCCCCTTCTAATACGCCTCTCCAGTCCCTCATAGTCTGACGACGATTTTACTTATCCTGACAGTTTGACTTATACATACATGTGTTAGCGTGTACTATGCGTAATACATGTGCTTAGCGCGTTTCATGCGTTAATACGTACGCACGGGTTCGTATATTTTAGTTGATTCGCCATAGCTAGCAGGGTCGCGAGAAGCGATGCGAACAAACTCCTGTGAAGGCTTGCAAAGGTATGAAAGTATCTGGCTCGGAGATCCCATGGCCCTCCGCCATGGCGTCTCCAATCCCCAAGCTTGGACGGTATAGCCAACACGCTGTGGGTAGCCTCGTTCCCAGGCTCCCCCTCTCTGCACGCACAATTTATGCGTATGACCTTTGACCTAGAGAAAAGCGGAGTGGGAGCCAGAGAAGGTCAAACATGCGCAGGGATTGCATCATTGTCAATGAATTTTATGCTGACACAGCAATTTCCTTTTTACAACTCTCTGTGTGTGGTTTCAAGCGAATTCTCCATCTGTGTTGTAAACATAGGTCGAGTATGTCGTTGCAGGTCGTACATTCCTCAACGCGCTATTTGGAATTCTGGTACGATCCCGTGACCGTGTCCGATCTCCTCTGAGTGGGAGCCCAGAGGAGGAGGTCCGACACGGTGACGTGAATCATACAAGAATTCCAAGTAACACGCAAGAGTGTTTGTAAACATCTACTTAAGTGTAATGAACACCCTGAGGTGCTCTGCCTGCCAGTTTTGGTACAGAAATAGGGTGTTAGATAACACCAAGTTTTTAACAGTGTAGCCTGTGTTACAACAAGAAACTGACTCCGTACACGACGCATGGTCCAGCCCGTCTAGCATACATCAACGCTACAACGCGTGCGTTTTGCGCTGAGGGTTTGCACTTTTGTGCTTTTCATTCGGTGTTATTCAGTACGAGAAGGTAATCTGCATTGTATTGTTAAACCTCCTAGCCATGAAAATTATCAAACTTCTCATGTACCTTTACTCCTAGAAGAAAAGGAACAGATTGGCTAATAATGTTGCCCAATCAGTGCCCATAGGGAAGCCCACACACTGTCAATTCAGTTTGTTACCTACTGTATATTCTTTAACCCTCGGCGCGCATGCACAGCAAGGGTTACAGTAGTTGGTCTGTGTGTGTGTGAGTCCACGACTATTCTCGCACTACAGGCTAGAGGCAGCCTAAGAGCGATACCAAACGCAGTGCTACAAGTGCATGAAAAGTAAAATGGCGTTTTTCCTGAAATGACTGCGTTCAAGAGATATGCCGTGAAAAGAAGCGAAAAAGCCAAGATGCAAAATCACACTGGGCTTACCGCGACCCACGGCTGTTTCACGTAGGACATTTAGCGCTAATTTAGAACATTACGGTATTACCGTTACCTTAGTTACGGGGCTCGCGCAAGATGCGGAAGTTAGTCCGCGGTTTCGGGAGGAAGGAAGCTTGGGGCCTTGTTGGGCCGCAAAGCTTCCTTTGTTACATCCACACATTCTCAGATAGCCAGAGTGGTCTCTCTAGAAACCATAACACAGAACGGCGCAGCGCCCCAACGCCGTTACCGCATGTGCGCACGCACAAACCTGGCGGTGCTGCAGAACAGCTGAAGGGAAGGTCCTTTGTTTTTACTCACTCTGCCCGTGATAGGGGATTTTCCCTAGGAAGCCCAGTGTAGTAAACCACAGCTGAGGAATCCACACGTAAATTAGTGCGGACTAGAACCAGCTTTGCATTTTTTGGAGAAAGAAACATCAATCCAAAAAATATACATAAAAAAAAAGCACTAAAGTGCAAACCTTCGGCGAACTGCGCATGTGCGGTACCCCTAAAATTGATGGGCTGGGCTGTATGCGTTTACTCGTGGTCTCCCGTGAGTAGCTCGCAGAGAGTCTGACACGGGCTAGCTACAGTAGTAGATAGCACGCGAGAGTGGATACACGCCATTCGTTTTGACTTCTTGTGCCTTCAAGATAGACAGAGCAAGCGGAGGTAAGCCTGTGTAAGATAAGCGCATGCGCATTATCCGCCAGCGATAAAATGGCGACTACCAGCATTAGCCATACAATGCTGGAAGTGCTCTAGCTTTGCAACGGAGAATTTTCAGAGAAAACCCCACAAATTTTCTGGCCTTCATCGCCCGTTGGGTAGATGGTATCCTTTGTGAGACGAAAGAGCACTCGAGAAGTGAGATGAAGAGTAACGGACACACAGACAGACACACAGACAGACAGACCCAACTACTGTAACCCTCGCTGCGCATGCGCGCCGAGGGTTAATTACAGGAACATGACGGATTCTGAAGGGCGTGAGTTCCATTACACTCAACTTCCCAAACACTGTCGTGTGTGTGGGAAGCACTGCAGTAGTGGGGAGAGCAAGTACAGTGTTAGAGCACACACATCAGATCTTCTGGCTGTCTATGGTGTCTTGGCTGAGAGAGATGATCCTGCGATTCACCCGCCAGAATTCTGCCATGCTTGCTACTGCAAAATGAAGTGAGAGACGCCAATGGGGACCCCAACAATGTCCAGAGCACATATTTGGAACAAACACACTCCAGAAAACTGTGCAGTAAGGAAATAAAACCAAGCCTATACACAGTATGTATGTACACAAAAAAACTGTTCTAAAATAGACTTGCGGCCACTTCCGTGGGTCACGACAGGTCGGCAGACCGAGAAAGAGGAGCAGTGAGGGTTGCCCGGGGCCACAGCAAAGATTGGTGAAGACCATTTCCCAACTTGGTCAACCGCCAACTCACATCACCCAGGAAGCTCTGGAGTACATCCTCCCACCTCACACTCCTTTCACACTCGGTGACGTTGAGTGTCCACTGTGTCTGGAGGTATTAGTCAGACCTCTGCAACTCCCATGTGGAGCACACTGCTGCACATCGTGTGTGTCTGTGCATGGGTGCAACATACATGCAACATCACACTGGATCCTCTACCATGTCCTTGCTGCATCCAGTCACATGCCTTGAACAGAGAGATTGATAAGGTCAAGAGTGACATAGAGAAAGGCATCAGGATGGAGGAAGGTCCTTTCATCATAGGCCTCGACAGAGTTCTCAAAGGCTTCAATGTCCAACGACTTGCTTCTTATTCGAGCAAAGGCACCGAAACCAGCGCCACGACCGCGTGGAGAGGCTACGACGGGTAGTTACAGAGCACCTTCTGAAAAGCTTACCCAGTCATGTCGCTGCACACCCCCCTACAAAGCGCAGGAAGATCGCCGAAGAGTGACAGCTACACATACACATTAGCTACGTTATCAAACTAACTTACATGAAAAATTGCGTATCATAAAAACCAAGATCTTTTTTGCTCTGCCACACATAAGAAAAAATACGAATTAGAATAAATTCAGGTCCCTGGGTATGGTACGTCCTTTGGCCTTGTTTCTGGCGCAAATCCGTTTCAGAGAAAATTCGCAAGTGAACAGTAAGACCGCTTGAGTCGACCATACTACTTGGGAACGTAAGGCCGTCCACGTTTGGCGGATTTTGAAACGGCTTGGACAAAAAACGCTCAGGCGAGTCAAGTAACTCTGAAAGTCTCGTCCACAAAGCCAGAGTCTGCCCAACTCAGCAGGAACCGACACGTGTGCGCCGAAAGAGCTGCCTAGAAAACGGAGGAACAAGCAGTCGGCGACATTTCAAATTCAGATGTACGTCATCGTACAACGTATGCCTGAAACGCGCAATCGAACAGCGTGGACCTCCTGATCCGCTACACTCTGTGGACCTTGGGGGCTCAGGAAGTCACGCATCGAATGGCGGTGGATCGACGCCCGCATGCTAACGGTTTGTAGCGGGCAGTGTCAGACTTTCTCCGGGATTGTTTACTAGTGGGAGAGACCACCAGTACAAATAGCCCACGCCATCAATTTAGCAGTAGCACACAGCGCAGTCGACGGATGGGGGAAAGGGAGGGAGGGGAGGGTAGAAAAGAACAAAAACAGACAGAAAGGTAGAGGAAGCAAAAAATTATAAAAAAAAAAAAAAAAAATAAAAAGGGGAAAAGATAAAAAAGAAAAGAAAAAAAAACAGAAAGAAGACGAATCAAAGAAGGAAAAAACAAGAAAAAAAAAAAAATAAGAAAATGAAAGGGACAGGAGAGAAAGAAGGAAAAAAGAGGAGGGGAGAAAAAAAAAGAAAAAAGAAGGAATTAAAATAAAAAAAATAAAAATAAAAAAAAAACAACAAAAAAAAAAAAACAAAAAAATAAAATAAAAAAAAACATAATAAAACAAAAAAAAAGAAAAAAAAATTCATTAATAAATGTGGGCACTAGAGAGAATTGGAAACCTTAGTTAATATAGCTAAATCCACATTGGCATGTTTATTGAAAATTTGACGGGGATATGTCAGATCAATATGACACATTTTGGCAGGAGATCTACACATAAATAAGGAGTCTACTATAAAAGAAACGTTTTTAACCCTCGCGCGCCTGGTCATGCGCCAGCGAGGGTTACCGTAGTTGGGTTTTGTCTGTCTGTTGTCTGTGTGTACTGTTACTCTCAATCTCACTCTCGTTGTCTGTTCGTCCCAGAAACGATACCATCTACCACGGCGACGAAGGTCCGAAAGTATGTGGGTTTCTCTGAAAGAAATGCTCCTTACAAACAGTAGCTAGAGCGCTTCCACCATGTACGGCTAATGCGTAGTCGCATTTGTATCGCTACGGAAAATGCGCATGCGCGTATATATCCTCGACCGCGTCCGCTGCTCTGTGTATCTTGAGAGGCACCAGACGTCAAAACGAAGGGCGTGTATTGACTCTCGCATACTATCTACTAGCTGGAGCTAGCCCGTGTCCAGACTCTCTGCGAGCTACTAGCGGGAGACCACGAGTAAATAACGCAGTACTAATACCAGCCTAGCCATCAATTAGCGGTACCCCACGCGCAGTCCCCAGTTCGCCGAGGGTTTGGACTTTAGTGCTTTTCATTACTCTTAAAGTGACTTAATGATGTCAGGCCATTTCTCCTCTGCAATGAAGTTAGCATACATTTGGTTAACCCTTAGCAAGCCACAGGCATATATATGGCATATGTATTATATACAAGTGGAAAAATCTTTTCTTCAAAATGAAAGAGGGATATAGGGATGGCTTGAAGCACCAAAAAGGAAGAAACAAAGGCGTCATTACACAGCAAAGCTACATTACACCATCCCTATATCTTTGTTCGATATTGCTTATAAACAATAAAAGATATGGGGATGGTGTCATGTAGCTTTGTGCAACTTTGCTGTGTAATGACCCCTTGTTAAACCTCGGCGCGCATGCGCAGCGAGGGTTACTGTAGTCGTTCTGTCTGTCTGTGTGTGTGTGTGTCGACGCTTATTCTGGCACTGCAGGCTATAAAGCGGCCCGTTAGTGATACCAGTGGCTTCAGAATTACACGAGCCTGAAAAATAAAAGGTTGATTTTCCTGAAACGACTGCGTTTGAGAGCGACAAACTGGCACGTTTGCGGACCGCGTTGCGTGGCCCAACCCATCAATAAGCGGTGTGCATGCGTCGCGATCAACGCAGTTTGCTGGCTAACCTCGACCTGATCCGCTTGCTCTGTGTACCTTGGAGGCACAAGAAGCCACAGCGAAGGGCGTGTATCGACTCCCGCATGCTATCTACTACCGTAGCTAGCCCGTGTCAGACTCTCCGCGAGTTACTAGCGGGAGACCGCGGGTAAACGCCAATAGCCCGGCCCATCTATTAGAAGTACCACGCATGCGCAGTTCGCCGAGGGTTTGCACTTTAGTGCTTTTCATTTCTTCCTTTTTGGTGCTTCAAGCCATCCCTATATCCCCCTTTCATTTTGAAGAAATGATTTTTCCACTTGTTTCCACTGTTTTTTAACAGCTTATGACAACACTGCATTTTATTGTTACAGCCACTCTGATGTTCATGGGCATGTTGTAGATAGGTTACCATGCAAGGACAAACTCTAATTGTTAACCCTCGGCGCGCATGTGCAGCGAGGGTTATAGTACTTGGTTTGTCATTCTGTCCGTCTGTTGTCTGTCCGTCTGTCTGTTACCACGTTTTCTCCCGCTACGTGCAACAAGACGGCCAAAAAGCGATACCAACGGGTTCAGTGCCACACTGGCTTTATTTTAAAATAGCAATTTTGGTAAAAATGCTGCGTTCGGAAGTTATGGCGTGAAACAAAGAGAAGGAGCTAATATGCAAATTAGCACTGGCTTACCTCGGCCAGCTCTTCGTACCTTGGAGGCACCAGAAGTTGCAACGCAGGACGGGTATCGACTCCCGCGTGCTACAGTATAGCAAGCCTGTGACCGACTCTCAGCCAGCGAGCTGGTAAGCGACCACGAGTCAGTAAAACGGTAATTGGACCAGCCCACCAATTAGCAGTGCCGCGCATGCGTACGGTATAGCGTGAACGTCATCTGCATCTACGCCTTGCATGGAACAAGGCTGCATAGAAAAGCATTGCAGGTGAGCTGCTGAGGCACAGCCTGCCTAGTAATGGAATGTTATTATCCTGCTCCTTCCCTACACCATTCAGACATCAGAATGTGCACAGGGTGAGCAAGGAGCTGCTCCTTCCCTACACCATTCATACATCAGAATGTGCACAGGGTGAGCAAGGAGCTGCAATCGCTAACCTACTGATGTAGCCAGCCCATGATAACATGTAGCAGCTTAATAGTAGTATGTGCACGTACTTTAGCACGTGCATACAAATTAATCACGCCCACGCCGAGGGTTAGCACTTCAGTGCCTTTCATTGAAAGTAGTAGCTAATGGGGCTGCTGTACCTGAAGCAGGGGCTAGATACCGCATTCACCTCATGTATTGTCTTCAACAAGGATGTAATTAGATTATTGCACACGGTTGTGGTTTCATGGGCAGGCTTTGGTAATCAGGTAACAACCTGGGGGGGACAAACAATGAAGGCCCATTTGGCGCCCGGCAAGGCTCGCATAGCTAACACTGCGCAGACTCTGGCAAGTTGCTTTTTGTGCAAATCAACAGCAAGCTAGCCAGTTGGAAATGTGCACACTTACTTACGGAAGGTAATGGAGGCTGAGAGTTCCTCTGCAGGTCTGCCAACTCCCCTGGTAATACGCTCGCAACGCCCCTGCCTTGCGCATGCGTGCGGCTCACTGATGCTGAGTTTGCAGCAAATGGCGTTGTTCGGTGTCGACTATGGAAGAGCTCCATGATCTACCGTAGTGACTAGCGGCAAGAAAGGAACGATCGCTTGATGTCCGTGCACACCTCCGGCGAAATTGGAGACCTTCAGTGAAAAAAATCAGTGCTCGAACTGGTACTGTCACGAAAATCGTGAAATCGCGTATGAGCGAATTCTCCCGTGGACGACTGAAGGTGCGTATGAGGTCTTGGGGGACATGTATAGGTAGATATGGGTCTGTAGACTATTGCTAGTATGTTTTGAAGGCCTAGGGAGTGATTGTCACCAATTTTTTTGTCGTTTTGTACGCGGATCACGTGAGATTCAACCGTGTCATCCCTATGTAGAGAGTCTACCGACTCTCTAATATATATATATATATATATATATATATATGCCCAGAGCCTGCATAAGTCCATGCTTTTTTAAAGAAATATCCATGGCGTCCAGAGGGTTAAGATGTCCAAGCTTGCTGTCTGTTAGAGATCTGAGATTCCCCCTTGCATCTTTCACTTTAGGAATGCAAGAGTCTGTACTGATGAAGCCCTTCTTAACCTTTGTAGGAGAATCACGCAAAGTTCCAGAGTAGCATTTTTTGCGTACCTTCATTAGAATTTTGTTAGGTGGCACTGCAACTGTTACAAAATCATGTAGATCCTTCCTGGTAAGTTTTAATTTTTTTTCACCCACTTTCTCTCTCCACATGCGTGCTATTCCTCCGTTGTCCGTTATTACAAGACAGATTAAGAGCTGTAGATCTGTTTCATTGAATTCATCACTTTTGTAATACGACTTGGCTATCTGAGAGAAAAGTTGGTCTGGTGCAAACTTGGTATGTCCGGGAACTATGAATGAGATTCGTAATGTAACACACAGTGTTGTACTAGTTCCATGCATGATGCGATTTAATACTGATTCTTATTAGTGGAACCTGCATTATCGAGGAACACATGAAGTCGAGCAACCCATGAAGGTACGGTACCAACCGATTTGAAATAATGGAGGATATAGGGAGATAGTGTGGTCCGCTGTTGTTTTGCTTTCATCTAAGATGTACACAGCTGATATTCATCCCTGTGGTCAACAATTCCGAAGAGATTGTACGAGAGTTTTTGAAGGTAGTATGTTGACCCTGGTTGTGGGCTAGACCCCCAATAAGGAGCAGTTTTTGCATCTGGTAGTCTGCACTGATAACTAGGGTGAAGCAATGCTTTAATTGTTCGAGCCGTTTGTCTTCAGCAGAACTTCTGTCACGCTTGCTTTCTAATCTCTTTCCCACTGCTCACAGCACTTTGTCTTCATCTTCTTGTAGTACTGTAGTCACTCGCGAGCAACATCTTCGTGTTCTTGTAGTTTATCCTCCAAGGCCTCTTTTTCTTTCTCTAACTGGGCTATTTCAGTCGCATCTGCACTTCCACTTTGAAGCTTTCTGTTCATCGAAGTTTGCTTCTCCTGAAATTTACTTTTACCTTAGCACAGTAATCACAGTAATCTGCTTTATAAGGGTATGTGGCATGTTTCGGATGTTCTTTCTTGAGCCATGTAAGGGCTGAAAAATCAGAAATAGTGGGACTTCCATCCTCAACTTGAATTCGACTGAACTCTCCAACAAGTGATGTAGCTAATCAGCTGTCATAATTGTGGACATTTTTTTTGGTGCAGATATTATACATTTTGGTAAAAAGTAATGAGTGGGGTTACGAGAATCTAACCTCCGACCATTCGACTGGGAGTTAGTGTCAAAAACATCTCTTTTGTGTCGGTTTTAGCACTATTCCCTTGCCTTTGAAAGGGATAGCCAACAACCACTTCATGATCATCATGCAGATCTTTCCACCATAAGTTGAAACAAACATGAATTTATAATAGTATAACAATGAATGAAGTATGCTGTTGCTGGTCTACATCTTTCTTTGACATATTTACTTCTTGCTGCTGAAAAAGCTTACGCTTGACTTGACACTGTCTAGAGAGACGTTGCTTACTAACCCCAAGAGCTTTACGGACACGGGCATGACAGGCTTTACTAACTGACACACTGACTGCACACACCGTCGATACCAGTGTTGCTCTCCTCTAGAGAACGGCGTAGATGCTCTACGGCTTTCGAACTTTTCCTTAAAAAAATGTTTTCCTGCTGTTGTCATCAGCGCTTGATCCCAACACCATACAGTTCCTCAGAGGAGCTAGAAGAGTGAGGACTGACTGTTAGTCTGCTCGTTGGTCCATTCCTCGCTTGCTGTCACCTCGATAATAGACTCCTCTATAGCTGACTCTTCAAGAGCCGATACGGACTCTGTGATAACTGACTCATCTTCCATGGTCAGTACTCATTCAACTCAGGCCCCAAGGAAGATACAAGATCAGCAGTAGACTAGAACCACAATTGCTGACCTGCAAATACCAGATTGCGAGTTCAGGTTTTGGCTCGGTGCTGGCCTTGACCAGCAGGAGTTGGGAGGGGCCTAGGCTACAAACCACGAATTTCTGGGCATGGTCAGCAGCACATACCAGTGACAAAGCCTTGTGGGGATGAATATCATTAGTTCATAACCACAAGTGCTGCGCTCCTGGTAGCCTTTATAAACTCATGTTGCCAGAAGTTACAGTATGCTCTGCTGATGAGGGCCAACAAGCCCGAAACAGCTCTCCAGAGTTCCGCATCTTTTTTCTTTTGGCATCACATGGTCTAATAACCATGGTGACTAATTAGATATTAGTAATTTGGCATCATCTGACAACTCATGTACAAAGTTTGGGGTGTTAACTAGTAACCCATTCCTCTCTACATATGCATAAACTTTGGAGGCTCTTATGAATTCCACCCTAGGTTCCATTTCTACCCTAGGCGCCCACTTATATGCATATATACATATATATATATATATAATATATATATATATATATATATATATATAAATTATAGGTATTCCACAGATTATGGAATTAGCTTCAGGCTATGTCTGGTAGATAGCGCATCTGACCAGACCCCCTTTGCCATTGGTACGTACTACAAGGAAGGTGTTATAATATATCTCTTGCTTTATAAGCTTCCTACTTCAAAGCCTGTTTCAGTGAGTCATGTGGAATGTAGAAAAATCATAAGTATCACCATGCTTAGCTGAAGAACAATAATTTAATGCACCAAGCACCTGTCATGGGTTTTCTACAACCCAGAAGCAATTCACACCTGTTCTGAAGTAAATTCCATTGCAATTCTGCCTGAAGTGATTAATGATTGTATGTGTGCAACTAGTAAGCAGTTTTGAAACAGGCCACCTATAAGATGCATGCGCGGTACCGCTAATTGATGGGCTGGGCTACTCGTGGTCTCTTCAGCTCGCTTAGAGTCTATAACAGGCTTGCTAGATCGATACACAGCATGCGGGAGTCAATACTTGCTTTGGGTTGCAACTGCTGGTGGCTCACGCCCTAACTCTCGAACACAGTACGTATGAAATTTGCCTAATTTCAAATCAAACCAGTGTAGCGCTGAACCTTTGTAGCACTTTTGTTGTCTAGTTGCATGTGGGGCAGAAAATATTGTTAACAGACAGCGAGACAGACACACACACTATTATTATATGGCTACGAACCAAGTACCGTAAACCTCGCTGTGCATAGGTGAACGAGTTTTATCTGTCCTTTAACTGGCTTGTAACACGAATTGCAGTTAAACACTTGAGCTCTCATGTGTCTATTGAGCAGCAGACTCAACTGGTACCTGTGGAGTATATTTTGTAGCTTCTAGGATGGCCGGTTAGCTCGCATGAGACAGTTCAAAAGTTTCCTTCTTGTTTTCTATATTTCTCAAACGAGCAGAAATTGTATATATATGATATTTATTGTACTGTCTGGACGCTTACATATCGTGCTATATACAATAATTTGTGTTAAATCTTTATCTGGGGAAGGGGGATGAAGCTTCCTTATTAACCATTCTTTCTGTTTTTGACTGCAGCTATCAGCATATATGATTCTGGCAATATCTGGTAAGCCTTAAGTATCCCTCTGCATGTTTGCATAACTTGTGTGTCTTTGGGTTTATCCATATTATTTACAAATGTGCCAACATAAAACTTTGTGGCTACAAACTGTGATACTAATGACAGGTTTGGCCACGACATTATTCTTTGCTCACTACTACAAATACTTCATAAGAAAACAGCACACCGGCTTTGCGAGGCCAGGAGTCCTCTCTACAGTTAGCTATCAGCTATGGTGTGGCGAGTTGAGGATAACGCCCATAGTATGTAAGGTTTCCTCCAGGAGGGACTAAGTTTGTTGTAGCTCTACAAGCAGTGTTGCTGCATAACACTGTCATGCAAAATAGTTGAATCTCTGTTGTAGTATTACAGGTGGCTATGCTTGGGCCCAACAGTTACTAAGGTCAGAGTGGACTTCAACTGGTTAGATAGTGGGTTTGAAGTAAAAGGACAAAAAATAGTGAAATGGCGTACAAGTGGATTCTCGCGTGGAGAACTTAGGGTAGGAAAAACGTCTTTTTGCCCAGTTTTGAAGCTTTTTGTGTGCGGATCATGTGAGAATTGACCTATCCTATCCCTATATTACAGTGTCTTGGACTGCAGTCTGTGATCATAGTCCACATTATGCAAGTTGTCACTATAGGCAGGCACAAATGAGTCTAGTTAGTCACTTCAGTTGGTATTCACTGATAATAGTGGTGATTACCATATTTCCTCCGATATGTAAATGCTGCACCTCAAATTGAAGCCGCCCTCATGTAGAAGCTGCGTGTAGCTCTGGATTAACGTAACAGTAGCTGCCCTTGAATAGTAGTCACACTTTGTGCATGTGTATAGTGTGTAGCTTCGATCGAGCGAAGGCAGCGACAAAGGCAGCGGCAATCTGTGGTGCTGCACTCTGATAGAAGGCCCCTAATCGTTGATCTTTGAGGCCTCGTGACACTGCTTTCACACTGCTGCCTCTATGAGGTGCAAAAGCTGCCCTATAATAATATATGCCGCACTGAAATTATACTAGCTGTGGCGTCTGATCAAGGAAATATGAAAGTGTACTGCATTCACAATTACTGTAGTTTTTTTTTGTACAGGTGTTTCTGGTGCTGATGTAAAACTGCGAGTGTTTGGTCCTCACACTAATGAGTCATCTGTAACTATCTGTCCTAATGATGACTACCTGCTCACTTTGTGCATGTGTATAGTGTGTAGCTTCGATCGAGCGAAGGCAGCGACAAAGGCAGCGGCAATCTGTGGTGCTGCACTCTGATAGAAGGCCCCTAATCGTTGATCTTTGAGGCCTCGTGACACTGCTTTCACACTGCTGCCTCTATGAGGTGCAAAAGCTGCCCTATAATAATATATGCCGCACTGAAATTATACTAGCTGTGGCGTCTGATCAAGGAAATATGAAAGTGTACTGCATTCACAATTACTGTAGTTTTTTTTTGTACAGGTGTTTCTGGTGCTGATGTAAAACTGCGAGTGTTTGGTCCTCACACTAATGAGTCATCTGTAACTATCTGTCCTAATGATGACTACCTGCTTGTGGTGGAGTGTATCGTAAAGGAGAGTTCTTTAATCTCCTGGACTGTGACGCCATTAATACGTGATGCTGTCTTGTTTACCTCCTTGAACGTTGTTGGTAAAACAGTTAATAGAGGCGGAGTGAATTTCACTCTCACTAAAGAGAATACAGAGATGGAAAATGATGACCCTGTTACATACATTTCACAAGTGCAGTTGCATACTGATTTGATCAGACAAACTGTTGGTGATCATGGGGAAATTGAAGTAACCTGTGCAACTTCATCCAAGACTGCATCAGTATATTTGGATATGCAAGGTATGTAACTGCGTTAACGATGTTGTGTAAAACAAGTGAACCATGCGGCCAGTAACAATTGGCTAACGAAGCGAGTATACCTAGTCATATGTATCATTTTCCAGTGTAATGTATGACCTGACTGGCACTGCACCTACCACAATTTTTATACATGATTCTAAATACCCGTGAAACACATAATAAAGCATCGATTTGTATACCGTGTGTGCATTTGATGTCAATAATTAATGCCATCTTGAGAGGCAATGTACATGTTGTGCTACATGGGGTTTTCCAGCCACCAAGGGAGTGACTTAATATTCTGAATCGATGAACAAGGGCCTAGTGCGGTGAAAAGCATAGTGCGGTGAAACTTTGCCTTTCTCCTGGACAGTTCTTTACTAATCCTCGGTCACAGTGCCTTTGCTTCTGCAGCTTCGTCACATCTGAACCAGTTGTACACGATGTGATTGCTTTACTGATGGTCTACTGGTTATACAGTAGTGGCCAGTTTTGATAGGCGTATAGTCTATTCACGTTGAGGAGTCCGGTGGATTCACTTGAATAACTTCCGCATACTATGTGCTATGAATACGATTAAAGTACTGTTGCATTCATCTCGCGCTTCCGACCTCAGCAGTATGTAGCATTTGCGTGTAAGTACATAGATCGGCCAGAACGACTTTCCCATACATATCTATGACATAGCTTTGACCACGCGGATTCCGGAAGTTACGTATGTTGGCGGAGTTGGATGCGCAGCTTGCAATACGCAAGATAGCAGAGTCGAAAGATAGTATTATTAGAGTTAGTATAAGTGAGTGACTAACTGAATGACTGTGCGAAGTGTGTGCGGATCACTGCTTATATAGAGCCTAGGAATAGTTCTTGAATGTTCTACAGACAGAATGTTCTAGTGTGTCTGCCATGTGCTTCCATGTGCTCCCACGTGTTAGTCCATGTGCTTAGGTGTGATTTCAATGTTTACAAACAATGGAGAGTGCACTTCCTCAACACTCCTCACTCGACTCACATACCAAACGACATTCTGAGTCTTTCGAATTTCTCTGGTCCTATTCCTTTCGTAAGTAGATCTGCCAGCATATCTTCCGTTGGGCAGTATTTGAGGCAAGCAACCAGGGTTCGGAATGATTCGAATCGAATGACTGGACTGAAAGTTTCGTCATAGTCCAGACTTTGCTTCTGGTAAAAGCCTTCAGCGACTAAGCGGGCCTTGTATCGCTCAATCGATCCGTCTGATTTGGTCTTCTTCTTGAATACCCATTTGCATCCCACTGGCTTTCTATTTTTGGGTAGCTCCACAAGGTCCCATACATCGTTCGAGTGAGTGGAGTCCATCTCCTTCTGCATAGCGGTTTCCCATTTCTCCTTCTCGGAACCGCTTAGAGCTTCTTTTACTGACTGTGGCTCCTCCAACTCAGCAGCGGTGTAAACACGAACACCGTAGTAGTGTGGTTGTCTTGTTTCCCTTGTGGATCTTCGTGGGGCAGGATTATTGTTAGAGTGAACGCTCGAGTTGTCTTCTTGCACAGGTTCAGATTCTGATATGTCTCCTTCGGAATCTCCTTCTGTACCTGGTACTTCTGGTTCCTGGCCGGTGAGGTTTTCCACTTGAATCTGTCTGGTCTGTCCTTCTGACGCAGACTTGTACCCCCTGGACAACTCGTTGAATACGACATCACGACTGTGGACGATGCTCGATGTTGTCTGGTCATAGAGACGGTAGCCTTTCCTTGAGGTTGCGTAACCAAGTAACCAAGGAAAAAACACCCTTTTGCTTTTGAGTCCAGCTTCTTCCTCTCATCTTTCGGGACGTGAGTGTAGGCTGAACATCCGAAAACACGTAAGTGGCTGACGTTTGGTTTCTTCCCATACCAGGCCTCAAACGGTGTCTTGTCATCGAGGGCCTTTGTAGGGCTTCGGTTGATCAGGTATGCTGCAGTTGACAGCGCTTCAGCCCAAAATTTTTGCGGTAGCCTTGAGTCAGCAAGCATCGATCGAACTGTCTCGACTAATGTCTGATTCATTCTCTCCGATACTCCATTTTGCTCTGGTGTCTTTGGGATGGTGTATTGATGTTCAATGCCTTCGTCCTTGAGGTGGCTTTCAAACTCTGTAGATGTGTACTCCCCTCCATTGTCAGTTCGTAATTTCTTCACTTTGTGACCTGACAAATTCTCGACGAGGGATTTCCATTCCGTGAACTTCTGGAATACTTCATTCTTGTGCTTGATGACATACACCCACACATAGTGCGTCTTGTCGTCGATGAATACGACAAAGTACTCCGCAAGACTGAGTGATGATGAGCTAATCTTGCCACACACATCACTGTGAATGAGGCCTAGAGGCTCTTCGGCTCTTTCTCGTCCGTTTCTTGGAAATGAGCAACGATGAATCTTTCCGCTCACGCAAGATTTACAAAAGTCAATTTCCTTCGATATGTCGTAGTCGAAGCCATTGACTAACCCATCTTTTTTCAGCTTAGACAGGTTTCTGGCTCCTAAATGACCATATCTCCTGTGCCACAGGTTCTCACCAGCTTGATCAGTGGCTAAGTTGATCCGTTCGTTAATCATTAGCTCGCAACGAAGGTAGTACAGACTTCCGGTTTTCGATGCCATGGCTACTACCTCTCCTTCTTCATCGATAATTTCGCCGTTCGTCTCACCGAATTTGACCATCTTTCTAGCTTCGGTAGATTTTACAACACTGAGTAGATTGTAGGCCAGGGTAGGCACGTCGAGAACTTCACCTAACCGTCCAATCTTTGACTCTCCACCAGGCAATTTCAGTTTGACTTCTACGACACCAGTACCCATCGCTTCGACGGTACGGCCATCTCCGAGAGTAACCTTTTGTGGTTTCGACAGAGGATGCAGTTCTTCAAATAGCTCTTTGGAATTGCAAATGTGGCAGGTGGCTCCTGAGTCTACAATCCAGTCATGTGCAGGCTCTGTTACTCCGAGGTCATGGCTTGTCACCAGTCCTACCCCTTTTGGCTTGGGCCTTTTGCTGCCTTTTTCGGATCCTCCGTGCTTAGATTTCTCTTCTTCAGCCTTGGTGCGTTCGGTGCAATTTCTCTGGATGTGTCCGTACTGTTTGCAGTAGTAACACTGTGGGCCTCTGCCTTTGAACTGTCGCCTGGTCATCATTGCCTTGTCTCCGCTTGAGTCAGGTCTTGATTTTTCTGTCTGCTTCCTCTCAGCATGTAGCAGCTTTTCAGTGACGACTACCATCTTCGGGACGTCTTCGTTGGCTTTAAGAGCGGTAACGAGCGTGTTGAAACTGTCTGGCAAACTAGCTAGCAAATACACGACTCAATCTTCCTCCTCTATAGCATCTCCTACAATAGCTAGCTCATTGAACAACTCTGTCATGGTCTTGATATGCTCTCGAACTGACTCTCTGTCACTTAATTTCAGCGAATGTAGTCTCCGTCGAAGGGCTAATTTGTTCCCCCACGTTTTCTTCTGGAACCGGTCCTGGAGCTTCTGCCAAACAACGACGGGGTCTTCGGGGTCTCCTATCAAGTAGAGCAACGACGGTTCGACCGCCAGCACAATAGTAGCCAGTGTGCGATCTCGTCTTGCGAGGAATTTCGATCGTCGGTCTCCGGCGCCTTCCGTAGGTGCGGTCTCGGTACCCGCAACGATCCCCCATAATCCTTCACGTACCAGCTAGCTCATTGAACAACTCTGTCATGGTCTTGATATGCTCTCGAACTGACTCTTAATTTCAGCGAATGTAGTCTCCGTCGAAGGGCTAATTTGTTCGCCCACGTTTTCTTCTGGAACCGGTCCTGGAGCTTCTGCCAAACAACGACGGGGTCTTCGGGGTCTCCTATCAAGTAGAGCAACGACGGTCCGACCGCCAGCACAATGGTAGCCAGTGCGCGATCTCGTCTTGCGAGGAATTTCGATCGTCGGTCTCCGGCGCCTTCCGTAGGTGCGGTCTCGGTACCCGCAACGATCCCCCATAATCCTTCACGTACCAGTGCCATACGACACTGCACTTTCCATGTCGGGTAGTTACTCCCGTTTAGTGGAACAAGGCTGACAGTCGTCTTCGATTCTGCCATCGTCCTGGGCCCATAACCTGTTGGAGTTGGATGTGCAGCTTGCAATACGCAAGATAGCAGAGTCGAAAGATAGTATTATTAGAGTTAGTATAAGTCAGTGACTAACTGAATGACTGTGCGAAGTGTGTGCGGATCACTGCTTATATAGAGCCTAGGAATAGTTCTAGAATGTTCTACAGACATAATGTTCTAGTGCGTCTGCCATGTGCTTCCATGTGCTCCCATGTGTTAGTCCATGTGCTTAGTGTGATTTCAATGTTTACAAACAATGGAGAGTGCACTTCCTCAGCAACGTAAGACGTAAGTACGCGTAATACACATTACACGCGGACACACAAATGCATACAAAAACCAAGGTATATCTCAGGCAAATGCAAGGGTATTTTTAGCAGGTGGCAGCAAGCTTTAGTGAGTGTGTTTTGTGTGCAAAAGGTGATACAAAAGAAAGGGAATCCAAAATAAGGCAGTGGTAAATATATAACTGCCACTGGAAGATTCACTCTCATTCGCTGCATCGTCAGAGCCACCAACACGGATAACAAACTCATCCACGCTCTCTTCTTGCAGTCCACTTTCAGCCCAGTTCTATAGGATTGAGTTCGCAGTGATAGGGAGGTAGCCTTACAACTTCATGTCCTGAAGCCTTCGCCATCTCGTCAACAGCATACTTCAGCGTGGGACAGTTTGCAACAATCAACTGCAGCAATTCTCTCTTTAGAGCATAGTCTGGAAACTCAATTGCCTTTGATGTTAGCCAGTCCTTCATCTGCTGCTTTGTTGAGCTCATCGTAAGCACCAGTTCCACCTTACAACTATTGTAAGGTGCGTATCCATCACAATCAAAGAATTGCTTTGTGAATTAGGCAATAGACTGTCGTGAAACCATTCTTCGAAGTGTGCTGCAGTCATTTCATCGTGGTAATCACCGGTCGCTTTTTGCTCTGGAATACCAAATCTGCTCCAGTCACCCATCCGTTCTCCCCCCAGCATGCAAGATGATCGAACGGTTTCCCTTCCCAGATGGTTTACGAACCCCTCCAATAGTACCACCACTCACCACAGGATCATCTTCCATCTTCTCCACACTGTCTCTTGCATTGGCCCATGTTTAACCCAGGTACACGACTGGTCTTCCTTCTCTTCTGTTCCTCATCATTCTTCGTAGGTATTTATGTCGTTGTACAATAATACGGGGCTACTCCTACACCGTACACATATCTCTTATCATTGACTTGCTTTTATTAAAAACCGAGCTTCTTAAGGACTTTCCACAGCGTAACACGTTCAACATCAAACAGACCTCTTTCCTTAACTAGCGCAAGCAACGACTCCAACGTAGGAAACTTCTTATCGCGGTAGAACTCATGAACTGCACGTCGTATTCCTTCCATATCGAAGTCATCAACAATAATCTTCTTCCTCTCTTTCTTGTATTGCTTAGCAGGCGACATGAAAACAGCTCCATCCTTGGCTATCTTCTCACGTACTATTCGACTCACAGTTCACTCACAGTAGCCAGTAGCATCCGCTGTCTTGCCTATAGGCCTTGGCCGTCCAGAATACTTGCTCTTATGGCTCTATTTCTCAAAATAGCTATAAACATAAAAAATGATGGTCTTCGCTGTGCTATTAACACGCTTTCCTCGTCCAGGCATCGTAAAACTCGTCGATCTCATGGGGTAAACATCTCTCCCGATTTTCGCGCCAAACTCCGGTTCACGTGGCTACAGAACACGCAGATGACCTCTGCAACCACGCGGACCACAAAAATTTGAGTTCTTGCCCATTCCAACGCACGCGAACATCCGGTGGACTCCTCAACGTGAATAGATTATAGGTCTATCGAAACTGAAGCCACGACTGTGTAACCAGTAGACCACAAGCAAAGCCATGTATAATATATTCCTGTGATGACATCAGGTGATATGGCTCTGACCAGTGAGATTCCTAGTCTTGTGCCCAGACCCTCACTTGCTCCCGCACTAAAGACGGTCTGGTATACAACATCGAATTTCTTGGTTGTCCTGAGTCAGCATGTGTACGAAAATTGCATAACACGGCGCAATCGTCATGTGTTTGGTTCTTGATCGTTGCATGGATCCGCACAGAGAGACCGTTAGTCTTATGTCACATAAACCTAGCAATCTGATTGGATTACCCTTTTTCCAAACATGCTGACTCAACACGACCAAGAAATTCGGCGCTATATACCAGACCCTCTTTCGCGAGGGAGCACGTGAGGGTCTGGATACGAGAGTATGAGATTCTGCAAAAGATTTCAACGCCCTGCACACCAGCTCGTAAATGCAGAGAGGGCTAGCAATCATTCGGGATAGGGACGGCTGTGATATGCAGTTTAGTTTAGTCCAGCCGCACGGTTTTGACTCATAAGCAACGGTCATTTCTCGAGAGTTCAACGTTACAGGTACGTCAAGACTACTTTTTTTCACTGCTGGACCCAACGCATAGTTTTTTAGCTGCCCCTCTGGCTCGCTTTCTCTCTCCGCCATACCCAGCACTCTCGAATGCAGCGTGTTACAGTAGCAAGAAAGCAAACAGTCACTGAATGCTCTTCCTATCCACGGGAGCGTATGTGTCATCGTTTAACTGTGAATAATTTTCATGAGGTGACATCCCTACATTCCTCATAGAAATGATTTTTTCTTGTCATGATGTTAATTAAAACAAGTAAATTTAAAAATCCTGCGAATTTCAAAAAGAGGCATATAGGGATGGGACAAGATAGGGATGGGATACATGAAATTGACACCCCCAACCAAGTGCAAAAGCCAATAGGCTAATGAGAACAGGCTTGCCTCGACCGGGTCCGCTTGCTCTGTGTATCTTGAAGGCACAACGAAAGGTGTGATCAACTCCCGCATGCTATCTACTACTATAGCTAGCCTGCATCAGACTCTCCGCGAGCTACTAGCGGGAAACCACGAGTACACATACTACTAATAGCCCAGCCCATCAATTAGCGGTACTGTGCATGCACAGTTCACCGAGGGTTTGCACTTTAGTGCTTTTCATGTATTAATGTAATGGTGAATGTTTAATACTTCACCTAGCCAACAATATCACTAAGTACTGTAGTACTTAGTACAAGTAAATTAAAAATCCTGCGAATTGCCGCGGTTACCGAGAAAAACGGTGAACAGACGAACGGACACACGCACACACACACACACACACACACAGACAGACCAACTGCAATAACCCTCGCTGCGCATGCGCGCAGGCGAGGGTTAAAGATGAACGAAACTCCCTATCATAGCCCATACATCTATGATGCATGCCCATCCCTATTATACTAAGTACTACCGTACTTAGTGATGTTGCCTACTGGATTACAGAATCTCATCAGTGTGCAAAGTTTCGTCTAACAAATATGACCATGAAAAGTATATTTATAGCATACTAGCCACAGAGAATAGAAAAACCAGAAGTCACCCTCCACCCCCCATCCTCCACCCAAGTACATACACAGACACAAACAACACAGTTGCACACAACAAGGTAGGACACCATGTCATTACTGTTGGACTTAGCGATACTGCTGATTACTACAACTCTCGTACATAAATAGTATTGAATCCGGTATTGTCTAAAACACTTTCTAGCCCATGTGAGAGTAGAATTACAATCATTGTAGCTACGGGCATGTCACTGTGATACTATGCTTGATTACAATTTTGTTTCCTAAACTGAACGAAAGCTTAGCACATAATTTCTTCTCCCTATAGTTGGTGGTGCTGTTGAAATACAAGATGCAGAAGTCTCAGCCAGCATGCTTTCTTTTACATGGTCTACAAATATATCCGATATTCAGAACTTTGCTATATTAGTCATAAGCAGAGAGAGTGGAGTTGTGATGAATGCGTTTGTCAAAGGAAATAAGAGGAAATATTCATTTCCTGTGGAGATTGCAAACTATGGAATTGCTCTGACTGCATTTGATCGCTGTGGTCAACATTTTACCTCAGAGAAAGTACTCATTATTAATGACGAAGGGACGGTGGAGAAATTAAAAGCAGATGAAAGTGTATTAGATGGATTTTGTGCACATTCATGTCCCACTTTAGACACTACAACTGCTTCTGCTGAAAATCAACAAAACAGAGCTGGTAATTAACCTCGACGATCGCGCATGTGCAGCTAAGGATTGCAGTATACTTGTGTGTGTGTGTCTGTCCGTCTGTCTGTCTGTCGGTCTGACAAGACTGTTGTGCTAAGTTATGCACTTAGTGCGACGGCACATAACACATTCGCATTTACAGGAGTTCGCGTGCAGAGTACCTTGGTCTTTAACCAAAGCAGTGTTGATTTTTAACATTCACTTGTAGATGCATCAAAACCATAAAGTTAAATTTTGCATAAGTATTACACAACTTTTATCTACATTTTTTGATAAAATTGAGGAGAGCATTCACATATCTGTGGTGATCTTACCAAGGATATTTCCCAAAAACGATCTTGTTGCCTGTAATAGACATTTTCTCCTATTTTCACACTGTACGTCAAACTTTCAATGCATTGCCTTTTACATACTACAGATGCAGGTGGGACTGGTTTACGCACTGTGCTTCCTTTGGCATTAATCGCAATACTCGTGGCGGGGTTCTGCTATTGACTCCAGGTAAAACATACACAGAAAATACTGTTCTTTATTCTTTATTCTTCTCTTTGAAAAAGGAGCAAGGTATATTGCTACCTAAAGAGCACCAAAAACTTCACATCACTAACTGTATAATAGTATTATAGTTTTATTTGTTTTATTCTTAGAGTACAATTTTTGTGGTGATGAAGTGCTTCACAATTAGGAGATTAATACCTAATATTTAGGATTAAACAACAGAACCTACATGTACATCTTTACTCCAACCGGGTCACCTCCTCTTGTGAATCCTGTTATTCAACAACCAGTTCATTGGGTGACTTCCTAGCTTCTGTGGTTCGCCCTTCTTGCCAGTGACAGAGCACCATTATGCGACAAGTCCCGACCCAGTGCCTCGCGCCACATACTGTGACAGTGATAATTATGGTCAATAACAAAATTAATAATCACATAAGTTTCTGATAGTCGGTGCGAAATAGATGATGGGCAAGGTCATAATAATGTGTTGCTATAAAAATGAAAAGCACTTGAAAGTGCATAACCCTCGCCACTTTATTCCAATCACTTTGTCGACGTTCTTTTGCACATGCATGTTCAATACTAGTTACTACTACAGCAAAGTGAGAAGCACTTGACAGTACATAACCCTAGGCTTGGTACGGGATTAACACTTAACCAGCCTCTGACACATAAAATGTGTCCAGAGCCATAAGTCTATAATAATTATTATAATTATTATGGGAGTTATAATACTAGGCACACTTTATGCTTAATATTCGGTTTAATGATACCCATGGCGCCCAAAGGGTTAATGTTGAATAAAGGAAGCCAAAGAGGGAGGCACAAAAATAGAAATAAATTAAATGAGAATAATTATGTCATGAATATTACATAAGGTTAGATTGTGTGCAGAAACTATTTGGCAAACATGAATACATCCCGGTCTCCATCAGCCAGTTGACGAACAATGGTGGTAGGACTGACCCCAATCGTAGAATGGGAGGAGATGAAGTGGTTCAAGTAAGGTTCATCAAGATCACATCTGAGACAGTGCTTGCAGAGAGACAGTCTCCCCTGATGACCATGATCCAACGCCATGTCCCAGAGCTTTAGCCGGAGGTGGAGAAAGCTATATAATTATAATTATAATATATCTGCAGCCACAGCAGTACTCTGATTGTTCTGAGCATCACGGAAGCACTTCTCCCAGTCATTCAATTGTCATACCACGCCCACAGACCGTGTTACCATCCTAAAACCGCTTGTGTTATGCCATGACATTTGAGTTTACCTTCAAGAGAGACACATTCTTGGGCGAGAGAAAGAGAGGTGGCGAGGACTGTTAGGAGTGAGTGTGGAAAAGATCTTGCACCTGACAGTACACTTTCCGTGCTCACTCTGTACAGCTTACGAGAGAAAATGCGTGAGGCGACCGACTGAAAGTGTATACAGCCACTCGGGTGGATAGTAGAGAATGAGATTTGGAGTCGCAAAAATTATTTCTTCCAATTTCACACTGATATTGGCATCAGTCAAGACCCAGTTTTCACACCCGTACAGAAGGACAGGAATCACACAAGTTTCATCGATAGCCTTCCCAGTAGCTAAGGGATTCAGTTTCTCCTACAAGGCCTGAAGC
>CASHTH010002144.1:0-14591 GCA_030341885.1 Geodia barretti
CCTGCACAACAACAGCCTGTAAGTTCTTTTGTTTTAGGCATGAGTACTTAATGATCACATGTCTCTCTTTACTTCCTCCATGACACCTCTACCTGCACAACAACAGGATGTAAGTTCTCTTGTTTCAGGCACGAGTACTTAAATGCTTACGTGTCTCTCTTTACTTCCTCCACGACACCTCTACCTGCACAACAACAGGAAGTAAGTTGTCTTATTTTAGGCACGACTACTTAATACTTACGTGTCTCTCTTTACTTCCTCCACGACACCTCTACCTGCATAACAACAGAGAGTAAGTTCTCTTGTTTTAGGCATGAGGACTTAATACTCATGTGTCTCACTTTACTTCCTCCACGACACCTCTACCTGCACAACAACAGAGAGTAAGTTCTTTTGTTTTAGGCATGAGTACTTAATGCTCACATGTCTCTCTTTACTTCCTCCATGACACCTCTACCTGCACAACAGCAGATTGTAGGTTTTCTTTTTTTAGGCATGAGTACTTAATGCTCACGTGTCTCTCTTTACTTTCCCCACGACACCTCTACCTGCACAACAACAGAAGGTAAGTTCTCTTGTTTTAGGCACGAGTACTTAAATGCTTACGTGTCTCTCTTTACTTCCTCCACGACACCTCTACCTGCACAACAACAGGAAGTAAGTTGTCTTATTTTAGGCACGACTACTTAATACTTACGTGTCTCTCTTTACTTCCTCCACGACACCTCTACCTGCACAACAACAGAGAGTAAGTTCTTTGTTTTAGGCATGAGTACTTAATGCTCACATGTCTCTCTTTACTTCCTCCATGACACCTCTACCTGCACAACAGCAGATTGTAGGTTTTCTTGTTTTAGGCACGAGTACTTAATGCTCACGTGTCTCTCTTTACTTCCTACACGACACCTCTACCTGCACAACAACAGGCAGTAAGTTCTCTTGTTTTAGGCACAAGTACTTAATGCTTATGTGTCTCTCTTTATTTCCTCCATGACACCTCTTCCTGCACAATAACAGATGGTAGGTTTTCTTGTTTTAGGCATGAGTACTTAATGCTTACGTGTCTCTCTTTACTTCCTCCACGACACCTCTACCTGCACAACAATAGATTGTAAGTTCTCTTGTTTTGGGCATGAGTACTTAATGCTTACGTGTCTCTCTTTACATCCTCCACGACACCTCTACCTGCACAACAACAGGCAGTAAGTTCTCTTGTTTTAGGCACCAGTACTTAATGCTCATGTGGTCTCTCTTTATTTCCTCCATGACACCTCTACCTACACAACAACAGGGAGTAAGTTCTCTTGTTTTAGGACTTGAGTACTAATGCTTACGTGTCTCTCTTACATCCTCCACGACACCTCTACCTGCACAACAACAGGCAGTAAGTTCTCTTGTTTTAGGCACGAGTACTTAATGCTCACGTGTCTCTCTTTACTTCCTCCATGACACCTCTACCTGCACAACAACAGGCAGTAAGTTCTCTTGTTTTAGGCACGAGTACTTAATGCTCACGTGTCTCTCTTTACTTCCTACACGACACCTCTACCTGCACAACAACAGGCAGTAAGTTCTCTTGTTTTAGGCACCAGTACTTAATGCTCATGTGTCTCTCTTTATTTCCTCCATGACACCTCTACCTACACAACAACAGGGAGTAAGTTCTCTTGTTTTAGACTTGAGTACTTAATGCTTACGTGTCTCTCTTTACTTCCTCCATGACACCTCTACCTGCACAACAACAGTTGGTAAGTTCTCTTGTTTTAGGCATGAGTACTTAATGCTCACGTGTCTCTCTTTACTTCCTCCATGACACCTCTACCTGCACAACAACAGGCAGTAAGTTCTCTTGTTTTAGGCACCAGTACTTAATGCTCATGTGTCTCTCTTTATTTCCTCCATGACACCTCTACCTACACAACAACAGGGAGTAAGTTCTCTTGTTTTAGACTTGAGTACTTAATGCTTACGTGTCTCTCTTTACTTCCTCCATGACACCTCTACCTACACAACAACAGGGAGTAAGTTCTCTTGTTTTAGACTTGAGTACTTAATGCTTACGTGTCTCTCTTTACTTCCTCCATGACACCTCTACCTGCACAACAACAGTTGGTAAGTTCTCTTGTTTTAGGCACGAGTACTTAATGCTCACGTGTCTCTCTTTACTTCCTCCATGACACCTCTACCTGCACAACAACAGACTGTAAGTTCTCTTGTTTTAGGCACCAGTACTTAATGCTCATGTGTCTCTCTTTATTTCCTCCATGACACCTCTTCCTGCACAATAACAGATGGTAGGTTTTCTTGTTTTAGGCATGAGTACTTAATGCTTACGTGTCTCTCTTTACTTCCTCCACGACACCTCTACCTGCACAACAACAGAGAGTAAGTTCTTTTGTTTTAGGCATGAGTACTTAATGCTCACATGTCTCTCTTTACTTCCTCCATGACACCTCTACCTGCACAACAACAGATTGTAGGTTTTCTTGTTTTAGGCACGAGTACTTAATGCTCACGTGTCTCTCTTTACTTCCTACACGACACCTCTACCTGCACAACAACAGCCAGTAAGTTCTCTTGTTTTAGGCACGAGTACTTAATGCTTATGTGTCTCTCTTTATTTCCTCCATGACACCTCTACCTGCACAACAATAGGTTGTAAGTTCTCTTGTTTTATGCGCGAGTGCTTAATGCTTACGTGTCTCTCTTTACTTCCTCCACGACACCTCCACCTACACAACAACAGGAAGTAAGTTCTTTTGTTTTAGGCTTGAGTACTTAATGCTTACATGTCTCTCTTTACTTCCTCCACGACACCTCGACCTGCACAACAGCATGCAGTAAGTTGTCTTGTTTTAGGCACGAGTACTTAATGCTTACGTGTCTCTCTTTACTTCCTCCACGACACCTCTACCTGCACAACAACAGATTGTAAGTTGTTTTGTTTTGGGCATGAGTACTTAATGCTTACGTGTCTCTCTTTACTTCCTCCACGACACCTCTACCTGCACAACAATAGATGGTAAGTTCTCTTGTTTTGGGCATGAGTACTTAATGCTTACGTGTCTCTCTTTACATCCTCCACGACACCTCTACCTGCACAACAACAGGCAGTAAGTTCTCTTGTTTTAGGCACCAGTACTTAATGCTCATGTGTCTCTCTTTATTTCCTCCATGACACCTCTACCTACACAACAACAGGGAGTAAGTTCTCTTGTTTTAGACTTGAGTACTTAATGCTTACATGTCTCTCTTTACATCCTCCACGACACCTCTACCTGCACAACAACAGGCAGTAAGTTCTCTTGTTTTAGGCACGAGTACTTAATGCTCACGTGTCTCTCTTTACTTCCTCCATGACACCTCTACCTGCACAACAACAGGCAGTAAGTTCTTTTGTTTTAGGCACGAGTACTTAATGCTTATGTGTCTCTATTTACTTCCTACACGACACCTCTACCTGCACAACAACAGGCAGTAAGTTCTCTTGTTTTAGGCACCAGTACTTAATGCTCATGTGTCTCTCTTTATTTCCTCCATGACACCTCTACCTACACAACAACAGGGAGTAAGTTCTCTTGTTTTAGACTTGAGTACTTAATGCTTACGTGTCTCTCTTTACTTCCTCCATGACACCTCTACCTGCACAACAACAGTTGGTAAGTTCTCTTGTTTTAGGCACGAGTACTTAATGCTCACGTGTCTCTCTTTACTTCCTCCATGACACCTCTACCTGCACAACAACAGGCAGTAAGTTCTCTTGTTTTAGGCACCAGTACTTAATGCTCATGTGTCTCTCTTTATTTCCTCCATGACACCTCTACCTACACAACAACAGGGAGTAAGTTCTCTTGTTTTAGACTTGAGTACTTAATGCTTACGTGTCTCTCTTTACTTCCTCCATGACACCTCTACCTACACAACAACAGGGAGTAAGTTCTCTTGTTTTAGACTTGAGTACTTAATGCTTACGTGTCTCTCTTTACTTCCTCCATGACACCTCTACCTGCACAACAACAGTTGGTAAGTTCTCTTGTTTTAGGCACGAGTACTTAATGCTCACGTGTCTCTCTTTACTTCCTCCATGACACCTCTACCTGCACAACAACAGACTGTAAGTTCTCTTGTTTTAGGCACCAGTACTTAATGCTCATGTGTCTCTCTTTATTTCCTCCATGACACCTCTTCCTGCACAATAACAGATGGTAGGTTTTCTTGTTTTAGGCATGAGTACTTAATGCTTACGTGTCTCTCTTTACTTCCTCCACGACACCTCTACCTGCATAACAATAGATTGTAAGTTCTCTTGTTTTATGCGCGAGTACTTAATGCTTACGTGTCTCTCTTTACTTCCTCCACCACACCTCTACCTACACAACAACAGGGAGTAAGTTCTCTTGTTTTAGACTTGAGTACTTAATGCTTACGTGTCTCTCTTTACTTCCTCCACCACACCTCTACCTGCACAACAATAGATTGTAAGTTCTCTTGTGTTAGGCACGAGTACTTAATGCTTACTTGTCTCTCTTTACTTCCTCCACGACACCTCTACCCGCACAGCAACAGAGAGTAAGTGCCTTGTTCGTTACTACCTGCACGATGAAAATCATGTCCGTTGTTATTGTTGATGTTTACGCATGCGCATAAAGCACCGTATTGATGGGCCAGGCCTAGCTGCACGGTCTAACGTATTTTAGTGCAGGTATGTTTTGTGTTCACACAATGTAAATTGTAGGCAGACTAGTGTTGCTGAGTTTCCTCTTGACGTTTCATTCATACATTGCATGCAACCGTGAGTGTGGCCAATGCCAGTTATGTTATAACATTACCATGGCATTAGGCATGACGATGCACAAGAAAATAGTTACTATTTTGCAGATTTAGTTTGGTATTTTTAATTTGCAGAGACTGCAAGGTAAAAATGAAGTAACTTCTGCACATCGTTGTAAGTGGATTATACTGTAGGTGAACTATTCAGAAGCACGCCTTTTTCCCCAATGATATCATCTGACTCCATTCAAATTCCATCCTATAATTAATGTGATGCTACTTTTGTTCCTTATTATGAACACAGTATGCGCTACATTTGCAGAGAACTATTCCTCGTAGTGTTGTGCAAAGGATAAGCGGTGTGCCTGCATTTGCGGTTATAATACGTTGGGCTGTAATAAGTCTGGTTCACATACGATGCTAGCTTTCATTTGTTTCCTACAGTTTAATGTAATTTGTCAACAGCGCAGCTCACTGACACAACTAAATGGACGGTCTATCGTCGTATATGAATTGTGAACCCCAGCTTTACTCTGTGAAATAGATGGAAAAATGCTGGTGCGCTCTGTGTCATATTGCTAGATGACTATGCTGAGGCTCTTAGAGAAAGGCACTGTTCTGGTGCTTATGTGCGGTTAATGTTCTGCAGGGGTTCGGGGAAGAGCAGATACTCGATGGCTATGAATGTTCATTAAGAATGGCAGAAAAACCACCGCTGTAGCTGACACACGCACTGTGTCATTTCAGTGGATCAAAGCAGCAGATAGTGTGAGGAGGCTTGGAAAGAGCATACTAGTCTTTGACGAGGCTACCAAGTTAGCAGCTCATTCTCAAGTCTTGCTATTGGAAAAGAGGAGAGGAGAGGAAGGATGAGGAGAGGAAGGAGGAGTGGGGCTTTGACGGGGCGTTGGCGGAGGACAAGCTCACAAGCACAGGTCCTGGTAGTCCACGGACACCGAGAGTGGGCGGGGCGCCCCTGATGCGGCTCTACTCTGGTTCGTAGGAGGGGCGGGCAGGGGAATCCTCGGTGGGGGGAGGGGGACTTCATTGGGCATGCGGGGAAGAGGCTCCCGCATCTGGAGCTTGTGGCGTAGGAACGGGGGTCTAATTCCTGGGCGGGAGGAGGGTTCCGGGCGAGGGGGGGGGCTGGGGGGGGGGGGGGGCGGGGGTCATATACACGAAACTGGGCATTCGTTCCCCAGTTGTTAGCTTTGGTTTGGCTGCTGGTGCGCTTTTATGAAGCATGCAAGGTAGTGGAAAAACAAGTAGTCGTGATGCGATATGGGAGAAGGTAGCAGAAATAGCCAGCACTGCCTATAGTGAATTATCAAAGGAGCAACGCAACATAGTGACACAACAGCAGGGAAAACATATCTAGATGTTGTAATGCACATTCTGGACTGTGGGGGGCAGCCCTGTGTTTCTTGATATTCTTGCTGCATTCTTACTCTCGCACACCATGTTCTCTTCTATGTTGATGCTTCTCTAATCGTGAGGAATGTACAAAGAAAAATGGCACCACCATGGTAAACTATATGGGAAGGCGAGCAAAATCACACACTTGCAGCTATTAATACACTGGTTGCAACTAATCCATTCTCCATTATGAAAAGAAGGAGCACTTGCACTTCAGGCCAGTCTCTAAGCTCTAATATATTCCAAGTTTCCCGCGAGCCATGCTTGTTGTGTTCACGGAAAGACCAATAACACCAGAGGAAGTAGAGGGTTGTAAGTCGCAACTCAGTCTGCCTGTGATTAGGACTTCATTGTAGTAAATTATAGTGACAAGTCCTGGTTGACACCACTAAGGCTCGGGAGAAGTGGTAAGGCGAAGAGAGAGTCTGGGTACAAAAAATTCGTGAATATAGCAATGAATTGGCAAATCGCTGTGGTAAAACACTCCACGGCCTGGGTACGTTCAGGCAGGTTTGTTTTGCAAAAGGTTGCTGAGGATAAGCCAATTCTTTTATACAGTGAAGTTGTTTTCATTGCCGAGCAATGCAAAATTCCTACAGAGGTTGTACCAAGTGTGCTTCAATTTTACCACCAGTTAGGTGCACTTTTACACTATGCGAATGTACCATCTCTTGCCAGTACAATAATAGTTGAGCCGCAATGGCTTATTAACCAGTTGCGACTTCTGCTAATGCCAGATTGGTTTGGTCACCGACCTGACCATCTTAAACTGTTTTGGAAGTGGTTTGAAGAAAGAGGTGTTGTTGTTGAAGAGTTATATCAGGAAATATGGAAAGATTGTGGGCTAGAGAAGGGCCCACAAGATCTTGTTGATGTTCTTCTTCATTTTGATCTTGCAACCGAAATAAATGAATGTCCATATGACATGATGTCTAGCCGAGGGAGAAAGTATTTCATGCCTTGCGTGTTGAAAGTAAAACCTAAATCAGAATCAACAGAAAATTCATATCCATCAAAAAAGCCTGTACGCGAAGCAGCTACTCTATATATTTGTTTTAGTACAGGTTATGTCCCGCCTGGTTTTTTTGTCCGATTAGTTGCACACATGTCTGACCAGGAAGGTTACACACCACTTTTAGATACTAGAGAGGTGTATCGAAATAGTATTTTGTTTAAGTGCAGAGATATTGACCGAATAATTGTGTCCGAATCACTGGAAAGCATATCTGTCAGGTTTTTTCGAGTGGCAGAGCGAAATAGACACAATATTAGATTTGCTGAGTCGTGTATTTTGCTACAGAGGGAGCTGGTTAGCATGTGCAAGGATGTACGTGACTGGATGCCGTGTGTTACAGTCAACCTGGCATTTCCATGCACATGTTCACAAAGTGCTCCCAGGCAGTTCGTAGCATTGAAGCCTGGTGTTTCTTGCGAGTCCAATCTGTTTTGTGCTCATGACAATGAGTATGAACTGTCTCCTCAGCAAAGGTTCTGGCTACCATTTCCAAGTGAAATTCCAGTGCATGTGAGTGTGTCCCATTTAATTTCTACCATGATTTATTTAATTATTGTGTTGTTCTATGCAGTCTCCTGTTGAGGACGGTTCTCTGACTGAAACTGAAATGAAGCTTGTGGCCAAGGAGATAGAAAATGATTTATCCGATGTTGTTGAAGAAATGGAGATGCAATATACACTCCAAAAAATTGCAAGGGCCCCGAGAAGGAGCAGGGAGCCAGCATATGCTGTCATCTCCGATTATGTTGAGGGTGAAGGTGGTACTCGTTATGAACTTGCTCAACTGTTAAATAATGCTGGCTTTGATGAGCTATCAAGAAAGTAAGTGAAAGTCAGCTCATTTCCAATAGCATCTGTTGACGTGTCATTTTATAACTGCAGACTACTTAAAGGCCAGTTAATTCAAGGCAGTCAACAATATGCTGATGTAAGTTTTTAGTCTACTGTGCATGTTATATACCGTAGTATGGCTCGTAATATTATAAGAGTGGAAAGAAAACTAAATGTGCTTGAAATAATTTACTTATAGTTCTAAATCAGTTGTGGAATTTGAGTTTTCAACTGAAGCAGTGCATTTCTATGTGTGCTACTAAACTTAGTTTAATGACATTGTCTTTGTCCATTTACCTGCAGCCGTTAAGAGATACTCCCACTCTACAACAACTTATGGCTTTTCCAATGCTAAATGGTAGTGAAATTAACATTCTTATAAAAATTGGTGGTCGCTACAATGCTTTTGGAGTATTCCTGCTAAATGATAATGATGGATCTGTAATGGATGCCCTGAAAGGAGAAGTATATGAGAGATCCGCATGTAATCAACCAAGAAATTTCAAAAAAGTGGTTGCAATGTGAAGGTAAATTGCCGATAACATGGGTCACCTTTCTCAGAGTATTGAAAAATATTGATATGAAACCCCTTGCCTTTGATATTGAGGCATCTCTCCGGGGTAAGTCGTCCCCCCAGGGGCAACACTAATTATTCTTCAAACAGTGTACATAACTGGCTGTCTTTTGTGTTATATTAATCATTAAACATGTAATTTTGTGTTTTGTAATCCAGCTTTTTTTAGTTCCATGTGTTTGTGCCTAGCTAAATCTCAACTGAAGAAAAATAAAGTCGTTTCCCACACAATTCCCATTGAAATTATTATTGTATTGAGCTTCATGTTCCTAGACAATTCCCAATCTCTTGGAAAACATGCAACAACCTAATGAAAATTGCTCTGCAACTGTGTACTTAAAGCATTCAACCATCAAACTGTTTTATCACTTCTTGAACAAAGGTTGCTACCTCACATACCTCCAAAGTCACTTTTACTTTTCTCTTTCGGCATACTAGAACAAATGCCACACCTTTTTACGACCAAGAGCCTGCAGTTCAACATTTGGAATGAATTTCAATTTTTCACATTAACACCATCAGTAGCTACGGTTTTATCAAATGTGTGCCTTATAACATCTCACAAGAAACTGTTATTGCTGAACAAAGTCACCTCAAGAAAATAATTACTGAACAAAGCTACGTCAACTAGCTCAAAAGCTACTTGTGCATTGTTTACTTACCTTGTTTATTTACCATGCATGGTGTGCTCATCTTACCACCAACACCGTATTACTAAACAGCTTATGATTCTTATCATCAGTATTGAAAAGTGCAACGTGTAATGTCCCCTGAACCAAGCTGCATCAATGAATTAAGCAACCAGATACCTCAGAAGTTACTTCTGCTTTCCAACTTTACCTTGGTGTGGATGTGTCTTAACACACTATTGGTATGGAGCTGTGTCAATGTACCAATGTGTATCATCTACGTTAACCTTTTCAAAGATGACACCTGTACGAAAAACTGACTGATGATAGGCTATGGAAGTCCTCCCCTCCCTAATCACATTTTTTTCACTAGCAATCCCAATCGCCATCAATAGATTGTCTCTACAACTTTGACAAACGTAACAAATTTTTCAAGTCATGTCTACTAATGGTCTAATCCTAAGACACACTTCTAAAATATCAAGAGAAGAGTGTGTATGCTGTGTAATGAAGTGAAAATGAAAATTAAAATCTTGCTCAACCCATCTACTCTGTGATTGAGGAATATACTGGCTAATAATAGTGCTCCAGGAAGCAATAAAGAGCTAACTAAGAGCACCCATTTCAAACTTGACTTGTCACAATGCATCACTGTCACTGTGCTGAAACATTTTCTGCTCTATTAGTGACCCAACAAAGTGAAAACTAAATTAATTATTCCCTCGAAAGAAGTGAAATCACCAGAAATCAATCACTTCTTCATTGAAGCAAAATAGCTGATGGTGAGCATGTGCTTCAGTAATTGCCTTCCTGTGGATTTGAGAACAAACTGAAGGATGAAAAGCAATTGACTTGACATACATTGACTATCATCTGCTTTCAAATTTGATGACTTTCGCTCTACAACCTTAATGACAAGTATAGCTACTGTAGCTACAAACACCCATTTCAAATCTGATCCTTTTCTCTTCAAGAAATGATAAGCCCCCTGACTATGGACAAGTGTAAGACGAGCAACACTTGCCTCAAATCTATCTTGTGTATAAACTGACTATCAACTGCTTGTTTGAAACTATGAAGTAGTTGCCAAACAGCATTATTCATCAATACCAAGTGATTGAAATGGCACATACAAGTGACTATGTGCTGTGCAAATGGCAACATTGAACTCATTTCCCAAATATCAACGTGCTTCATCCCACAACTCCTACAACAACTGACTACAAAGAACCATCTACTCTGTCCCTGCATCCCTCAATTGGCTTTAAACTGTGCTGAACTCTAACTAAAAAGAGAAATCACACAGAACTGATCAAACCTATCATGAAAAAGGATTATATCGTGTTGACAATTAGTCATCTTCTCTTCAAGCCTCCCTCAAATGGATAATGAGCAATGATCAATTCCACTTGCCTTGAAACAAAAGAATCTCTCCATCTTGTGTACTAACTTTTATCTGCTGTGGAAACTGGTTAACCAAAACAATGATAATCAATTATTCACACACTCAATGGCCAAAAATCATCGATCCTGAAAATAGTCATTATGATGCTGTGGTAATGCCCACACTGAACTCTGATCTCATAATGAATACTGCATAGAATTGCTTTATCTCAGAGCTCCTACACCAATGGACTTCAAATGACTGCCTGCTCTTCCCCTAAATCCCCAATTGACTTTGAAATAATGTAAGAAAAAACACGCAAAACTGATCAATCCTTAAGACTTAGTCATGAAAGAGAAAGACAATAGAGAACCAGTGCTGACAATGAGTCATCATCGAGTTTCATGTTCCAAGAAATTATGAGTCTCCCTCACATGAACAAATGACTATGATCACTTCTACTTGCCCCGAAACAAAGAAATTCCATCTGTATACCGATTACATCGTCTGCTTGAAGAGAATAGTTGTCAAAATACCAAGTCATTGAAGCAGAATTTTATACAAGTGACTATGTGTTAGGTATTGAAGTCTGTTCTGTGATCCACAACTGCTACACCAACTGTACAGAGAACTAGCTGCTCTGTCTCCTGAACCCATATTTGATGATTATTGAACTGTGAACTGCAGAGCACACAAAAACTGACCAATCCTGTCATGAAAAGGATGGGCAACCAATTATCCGAGTTGACAATGAGTCACTGTGTTTCTTTCCCTAAATGATAAGCCTCCTTTCTTCTGATGAACAAATGGAAAATGAGAACGATCACTTTCTCTAAACGAAGAAATCAATCTTGCGTATATACAGTGACTTGCTGAGAATAGGTTATTGCCCACTTTGAACTCTGATCTCAAAATGAACATCAATACTGCAGAACTATCTACACCAATCGACTACAATCGAATATAACACAAAAACCTAAACCGTCAATTGACTTTGAAATAATGTAATGAACTCGAAAAAGAAAAACCACACGAAAGTGATCAATCCTTCATGAAAAAGATAGACAATAGAGATTACACATGTTGACAAAGAGTCACCATTTACCCTAACATGAAATGATTCTACTTGCCCCGAAAACAAAGAAATTCCATCTTGTATACCTACTAGCTATCATCTGCTTGCAAGAAATAGTTGTCAAACAGCTTCAAATACTAAGTCGTTGAAGCAGAATTAAGTGACTATGCACTTCGATTGCTATCCATTGAATTCTGTTCCCAACATAATTATGAGCTTAGATTTACAACTCATATTATGGCAACTGTACAAAGAATTGGCTGCCTTCTCCCCTGAACGCCAAATTGACTGTTTATTGAACTCAACTGTAGAGAGAAACAAGATATTACCCATGTTGACAAAGAGTCATCATTTAGTAATACCTGCCTTCCTAACAAGAGATTCCATCTTGTATACCAACTATCACCAGCTTGCAAAAAAATAGTTGTAAACAGCATCAAATACCAGCAGAATTTTACACAAGTGACTATGCACTTTGATTGCCCCTGAATTCTGTTCCCAACATAATTATGAGCTTAGATTCACAACTCATATGCCAACTGTACAAAGAATAGGCTGATTTCTCCCCTGACCCCCCAATCGACTGTTTATTGAACTCTTAACTATAGAGAGAAACAACACAAACTGATCAATCCTCTCATGAAAAGGATGGACAATCAATGAGTTGACAATGAGTCACTGTGTTTCATTTTCCCTAAATGATAAGCCTCCTTCCTTGTGATGAACAAATGGACAATGAGCAACGATCACTTCTCTAAGTGAAGAACTCAATCTTGTGTATATAATTATAGTGACTTGCTGAGAATAGGTTATTGCCCACTTTGAACTCTGATCGCAAAATGAACATCAATACTGCTTTATCCAAGAACTACTACACCAATTGACTACAAATGACTACCTGCTCTTCCCCTAAACACCCAATCGACTGTAATGAACTCTTGAAAGAAAAGCCACACAAAACTGATCAATCCTTAATAACAGTCATGAAAAGGATAGACAATAGAGATTACCCATGTTGACAAAGAGTCATCATTTAGTAATACCCTATGCCTCCCTAACATGAAAAGATTCTACTTGTCCCGAAAACAAAGAAATTCCATCTTGTAATCCTACTATCATCTGCTTGCAAAAAATAGTTGTCAAACAGCATCAAATACCAAGTCATTGAAGCAGAATTTTACACAAGTGACTATAGTATGCACTTTGATTGCTATCCATTGAATTCTGTTCCCAACATAATAATGAGCTTAGATTCACAACTCATATGCCAACTGTACAAAGAATTGGCTGCTACTGAAATCAGGGGTAGGTTTAGTTCTTACATCTCCCTGGTCAGAAGGGTCCCTAAAAACTAACTGAGAGGAGGGTGCTCCCATGACCCCCCAATGCTGTTTATTGAACTCAACTGTAGAGAGAAACAACGCAAACTGACCAATCCTGTCATGAAAAGGATGGTAAATCTATTATCCTAGTTGGCAATTTATTTTATCATGTTTCATTTCCCCAAATGATAAGTCTTCATCCTTGTGATGATCAAATTGACAATGAGCAAGAATCACTTTCACTTGCCTCTAAACAAAGAAACTCAATCTCGTGTACTAACTTGCTGAAAATAGTTGTCAAAGCCATTCCTAAACAATGACTATTCATATTACTGCCACTTTGAACTCTGATCTCAAAATGAACATGAGTATAAAATGATGCTAAAACCCAGAACTCCTGAACTAGTCTCCCGAATTTCCAATCGACTATTGAAGACCCACACAAAACTTAAGACTTACTCATGGATACCTGTCTTTGCAAGGAGCCATTAACATTTTTTTCCAGAAATGATTAGCCTCCCTCCTGCTATTAAAAGATGAGCAACTGCCACTTCCACTTGCCTCAGAACAAAACAATCTTTAATACTGACTATATCTTCTGCTTGCTGAAACTATACCCGTCAAAAACCAAAATTGATCCCAAAACAATCACCTTATGTCCATTGAATCTGAAACTTACTCATGATTACTGCTGTGCTAAAATCAACATGAATGAGAACGCTGCTTAAATTGAATCAATCCTTCAAAAAAAACCTCTTACACCAATTGACTAGAATGAACTTGCTGCTCTGCCCCTTGAACCCCCAATCGACTTAAAACTTTACTGAACCCCTCCAACCGTCCTTTTAAAGACCCTCAGAGGGTGTGTCCATCAACATCGAAGGAACATGGTTTACACATCGCTTAGTTTTACCAGACTTAGAGTGAGCCACATTCTATATATCAACCTTGGCGTATAGTTTTATGCGATGATGTACATACATAGCCAACTATTTTAGGGAAGACAAGAGCCATCACCGTTAGTAGGAAGTTTCCTAACATACAGTTGGATCTGGTAAGTGCTACATTTCATCAGTGATAATCATTCATTCAAGTGTGTGTATCTTTCAGTTGAATGACTTTTGGGACAGCAAAGTTGTCTTTGGCAGAAGGTAAGGCCACCTGATGCATTCAGCTGAGTACTTGGATCCAACAATCACTCATCATCTTTTCAGGAAGGTTTGCAAGACGGTTAGTACATTTTAAAACCCTCAATTTTCTAGAGTTCCTTTGGTCAGTTTTATAGTTAGCTACTGTCTTGAACATTGCAAAACCCTGCCAGACACCTCCTCTATTACCAGCTGGTCGATTTCTACTACTGGAAACTGCTGGGGTTCTTCGCTAAGACATAATATATCAGTGAAGGTGAGTTATAAAGTGGTGGAATTTAGTTGCTCCACATAATTACTTTGCTGCTCTCCTGATAGTTTGAGGATTGAGGAAGGAGAGGGAGATTGCTCATACCTCCTGCTGTTCGAGAGTGACTTCCAAAACTTGTACCATTATTTTTGTGAAGGTATAAACAACTATTGTCTG
>CASHTH010002145.1:0-14731 GCA_030341885.1 Geodia barretti
CAATCACAGTGCCTACAAATTATCTACTCAGGCATAAGAAATGCAGTGAATCTCAATTATTCGGATTACTTCAGTAAACCAGGTATATAGTTCCTACCCGCCAACCTGTAATGCATAATAAGCCCAGAGGTGCCTGAATGGATTACATGTTCATTCACTGAGGACATTGATGGGTGGGCATAAACGCAACCATACTGCCTGCAATTATCTAAAAAACAAATCAAACCCTAGGTATTCTTGTAGAAATTTCAGGTAGACAGTTTCACATTTATATACAGGGCCCTTTGTACCAAGCTGCCCAGATAACTAAGGTCCATTAGCAGGCAACTGTTCAGAGGGGTCCTCCTTGTGCATGCACCTTCATTTCGAAAACAGTTGCAATTATTGTACATACGGCGAGGTGTCTAGTTCCCCCATTGAGCTGGATCTTCATTCTTCCATGAAGCATCCTGTGGTTGTTGAGTGTGAACATGTCCCCTGGTTCCAGTCGGTGATGGAACTATGATGATGTGTGCATGTTATAAAAGAGAGGGTATACAGTGGAACCTCCAAACAAGGGACACTATGGGGCCAACGATTTTGTCCCATGCAGAGAGGTCGTTCCTATCTCGGAGTGTAAATAATACACTAAAGTATTAGCATGGGGTTGAAACAAGTGTCCTTTGTAAAGTGGTTGTCCCAATCTCGGAGGGTCCCTGACCGGAGGTTCCACTGCACAGTTGGAACCTCCGAACAAGGGACACTACATATGGGGCCAACAATTTTGTCCCTTGTAGAGAGGCCATCCCTGTCTCTCAGGTCATTAACATGGGGTTAAAACAAGTGTCCCTTTAGAGAGGTCGTCCCTATATTGGAGGGCCCGTCATCGAATTTTCCTCTGTAGTTAGCTACATTCGACAGGTGAGCAAATATTCACTGAGAATAAACATTTCTAACATGTCTTAGTGTATATAGAATGCAACTCATGCATGCAATACCTACCTACAGGAATTAAAATGCAAACCCTCGGCGAACTGCGCATGCACGGTACAGCTAATTGATGGGCTGGGCTATTTGTAGTATGCGTTTCTCCCGCTAGAGTAGCTCGCGGAGAGTCGGACACGGGCTATCCACAGTAGTAGATAGCATGCGGGAGTTGATACACGCCCTTCGTTGTGACTTCTTGTGCCTACAAGGTACACAGAGCAAGCGGGGTAACCTTCTTCTAAACGCGGCACTTTCACAAAAATCGCCATTTTAAAATGAAGTCAGTGTAGCGCAGAACACGTTGGTGCCGCTATTTTACCTGTTTGTCACGCAGGTGAGCAAGTGAATGCTAATTACCCTCGACCAAGTGAACAAGCCAATATACAAATTACCACTAGCTTACCTCGACCTGATCCGCTTACTGGCACAAGAAGCCGCAACGAAGGGCGTGTATCGACTCCCGCATGCTCTCTACTACTGTAGCTAGCCCGTGTCAGACTCTCCGCGAGCTACTAGCGGGAGACCATGAGTAAAAACGCAACTAAAAGCCCAGCCCATCAATTAGCGGTACCGCAGTTTGCCATTGTGACAAGTGTTGTCCTGTGTTGAAAGTTTCATCTTGTGTTTACGCTTTGTGATTCACACACTAATTAACCCTCGGCGCGCATTTGCAGCGAGGGTTATGGTACTTGATCTGTTTGTCTGTCTGTCTGCGCGAGTTCTCGCACTACAGGCTACGAGGCGGCCAATGAGTGGCACCAACGGATTGTGAACAACAAGAGGGTGGATAAAACGTGGCGATTTTCCTGAAACGACTGTGTTCCAGAGATATGGCTTGAAAACAAGCGAAAAAGGCAACGTGCGATCGATCGCGCACGCGCCCTCTCCGGCAGGCTATATAGCGAGCACGCGTCATGTCAATTATTCGCCGGAGCCTGCGCTACGCCACGTTGATTGTATATAAGATCCACGGGCTTCTGTCAGTTTTTGATCTCTGTTCTCTTTGTTTTCAATGGATAAATATGCCGAGCAAGGTATGTTCGCAATGTAGCATAATAGTTCAGTTGGCGAGCAGTTTGTGGCTGTGGCCTTGTCTTCCCATCTATAAAACGTCTGGTGAGAGCATTGAAACACAGAAGAGCGAATAAAGCTAATGAGCCTCTGAAACACCTGAGCCATTGCAATGCAACTATCTACCCTGTGTTAAGGCGAGACTCGTGTTACAGGCTCAGTCGATGACGCACGGCCCAGCATACAGCGATGCTACAACTCGTGCATTTAGCGCCGAGGGTTTGCACTTTAGTGCTTTTCATTAATATCTGCACACATCATCAAAAGAAAAAGCATACAGTACCTGGCACTCCTTGTCATACATTATTGCCTTTGCCAAGTATGCATAGGCTTCATAATAAGGCTCAACATCTTCCTGTGTGGGGAAAAATTACAACAAGTGGAAAAATAATTTCTTCAAAATGAAGAGGGATATATAGGGATGGCTTGAAGCACCAAAAATTGGGAAATAAGGAGTCATTACACAGCAAAGATGCACAAAGCTACATGACACCATCCCAAGTTGCTCCTTGTGCATATCAACAGCAAAACGCAAGCTAGCCAGTTAGAAATGTGTATACTGACATACAGAAGGGCACTGGAGGATGAGACTACCTCTGCAGGCATCCTGGCTTAGTCTCGTGAACCTGGTTTACGAGTAATGCGCGCGCACCGCATTGGAAACGCCCTCCTCGGCGCATGCGGCTCACTGATGCTGAGTTGGCAGCAAATGGCGTTGTTCAGTGACTACCAAGGAAGAGCTCAACGATCTACCGTAGTGACTTGTGGTAAGAAACAAACGATCGCTTGATATGCGTGCACACCTCCGGCAAATTGGGAGACATTCTGTGAAAAAACAACAACGCTTCAACTGCTTCCGGTAAGGAGCTAGCGGGTTTGAAGAAGAAGAAGATGAAGAATATGATTATGATGACACAAAAATCGCAAAATCGCATAAGAGCGAATTTATTCGTGGGGAACTGAGGGCACATAGGAAGTCTTGGGCATATGTATAGCTAGGTATTGGCCTCTAGACTATTTCTAGTGATTTTGAAGCCATGGTGAGTCATTATCGCCGAGTTTAGAGGCGTTTTGTACACGGATCACTGCAGTCGTTGGTCGGCGGTCCAGCCATTCAGAGTGGCGACGTTCTCGAAGTGAGTGGCCAAGGCGTCGAAGGGGCCTTCGCCCGAGAAACCTTCAGGAATCACGAGTGGGCGTTCGGCCATCCTGCTGACTACGCCAGTGTAGCTTTCGTGGTCTGCGCCGCAGTAGTGGCAGAGTCACAGGCTTCCCAATAAAATCATCGGCGCCCCTTAGGAGCATGGTGAGCATTTATTAGCAGTGAGATACAGACAACAAGGTGTGAATGAATCAGCTATTAAGGGTGTACGATCACATTTTCATGATCCTGACCTAATGATAAGTGTCCGTTATAGGCAAAGGAAGGTATGAGTAGTAAGTGTCACTACTGTAAGGTTAAAACTTCACTCCTTAAGTCTTCACTCCTTCTCTACTTCTCAATGTATCAGTTTCCAAGTTTTCGCTAGCTTCTGTTAGAGCCTATCTGGGAACCCAGGGGTTCAGGGGGCTAGCCCCTGTTAATTTTTCCAGGCTCCACACAAAATATTGGGTATAACAGCGCACAGTATGCTATTTCACGCATGCACCACATAGCTGGATAAACATGAGCCAGAAGGAGTCATGGCAGCCTATTAGGTTCTGCAAATGTCAAGTATATGAGGCATTCAGTTATCACTAAAAATAGTGTGTGACTTCCGGTGTATAATTAATCCTCGGCGCGAATGCGCAGCGAGGGTTACGGTAGTTGGGTCCGTCTGTCTGTCTGTCTGTTACTCTTCATCTGACTTCTCGAGTGTTCGTTCGTCTCACAAAAGATACCACCTACTGAACGGGCAATGATGGTCAGAAATTTCGAACGGTTTTCTCTGAAAACGCTCTGTTGCAAAGCTAGAGCTCTTCCACCATTGTACGGCTAATGCGTAGTCGGCCATTTTTATCGCTGCAGAAAATGCGCATGCGCTTATAGTTTGAACAGGCTTTAACCTCGACCGGGCCGCTTGCTCTGTGTATCTTGAAGGCATAAGAAGTCACAACGAAGGGCGTGTATCGACTCCCGCATGCTATCTGCTACTGTAGCTAGTCCGTGTCAGACTCTCCGCGAGCTACTAGCGTCGATACCACGAGTAAACACATACTATATAAAAGCCCAGCCCATCAATTAGTGGTACCGTGCGTGCACAGTTCGCCGAGGGTTTGCACTTCAGTGCTTTTCATTATATTTATCAACACCAATAGTCCCTTTCTACTGAGATAAGCCAATATAATAATTATAACAGAAGCACAATGAGCCACCCAAAGGTCAGCAAAGGAACACACTAGTATACAGTAGTGTATCGAAACACACATTCAATGATCATATCACCCGTCCAGCCTGAAATAACTTCCACATAGCTTTGTTTATGTTTTTGGAAAGTAACAAGAGGAGATGCATATAGTTGTGTGCTCCTTTGCTGCTCTCAAGTGCCACATGTGCTTCAGCAAATAGTTAATATTTGTGGAAACTCAGACTGTCTATATACTGACTTTTCATTTCTGTATAGTAACATTAATTGGGATACCTCGTTGACTTGCAGTGGACCATCATGATGTGTAGACCATCTCATCATGATCACCTGTCATTATAAGTTCATGTCTATGATTCATCTTTATAAGAGTGTGCATTTAATAGAGCATGCCTGCTATGATAAAACCTAGTGGAGTACATGTAAAGCTGGAAGCGATATCGAGGTGCTAGCCTATTAATTACAGAATGGCATAGTGGTTGCCAGCCATTCTGGATTATATGAAGAAGGTGACGTCGAGCATATCAATGTCCCACCCAACCCTCCCGAGACAGAGTGTCACATTGATATGCAGGGCCGAAACCCTAATGGGTCATAAGAATTGACTTTGATCGCTCGCTATAAAAAAGGCCGATGAGCCAGAGATGCAGAGCCTATTTATACGAACGCGAGCCCGCTTTTTTTCGGGCGGAAAAAACCGGCAGACACCGGCAGGTTGCATGACTTATATAGGCACGTACACAATTAGCACCCTTGATTAACACTAAGGTGATGATCAGATTATGGGATCATCAAAATTTACCTACAAAGTAGCTGTCTGAGTTAGAAAACTGGGCCAAACACATTTATATGTGAGACGGAGCCTTCTGAAATATAATGCGTTGTTGCTATGGTAACATTTACCAAGAAGTAACATCATCAGTAGTTGGTCTCACTCAAGATGAAAAGCACTAAACTGCAAACCCTCGGTGGAGACACGCGTGCTCGCAAGAGAAGGATTCCATGTCAAAGCAAACTTGAGGAAGACCGCCTATATACAGAGTCTTGTGTGAAAGGCACATCTTTCGCTGTGCATCTGCCATCTTTTAGCTCAACAATAGGCTTGGTACGGGATTAAAATATCTTGCGCATGCGCGAACAGATTGTGCCAGGTACGAAACGCGCAGGTCGCTGAGAGTCAGTAACAGGGTAGCTACATTACTAGATAACATGCGAGAGTCGATACACACCCTGCATTGCAACTTCTGGTGCTTCCAGAGCAAGCACATCTCGAGGTAAGCCATGCAAATTAGCACAGGCTCACACGTGCTTACTCCATTCACTCGGTTTTCACACTGTAACTCTCGAACGCAGCAGGTTCAGAGAAATCCAACACCATTTTCGACCTACATACCCGACGCTGAATACGTGGTATTGTTTGTGGAGCGATTCATGGCGCACGAAGGGAGTTTGGGTGCCAACAGACAAAACGCAAGACAACTACTCTCTGAGCATGCACGCCGAGGGTTAATAACAAACAACAAAGTCTATTGGATACCAAAACTGTACATAACCTACTCACTTGTCCATGGCCATTCAGGTGGATGTGTGGCGTCTTATAGACCATGTGTATTGGACGGTCCCTGGGAAATGGACAGGAAACAGCAACAAAATTAATTAGTTACTCCCACACACATAGTTCACGTGCATTAGGGAGACGCACAACTGCATGTGCGCCTAAAAATAATAGCCAGTCACGGATGTGGATGTACATAGCTAGCAATGGTGTCCAAACCATGTGTGGTTGATGCGATGAAAGGTGGCGGGGACTCTGACAAGAGTGTCAAAGTAGTGAGGATGAGTTTTTCTCAGTTTCTCCACAACAGCCAGACCATCAACTATGACACTCTCCCCTTCTGCCACGCACCTGTCATTCCTGCATAGTTCGAGATGGTGAATTCAGGGCTTCTGGGTGTCAAAGTCTAACAACTGTTTTGTTGACCCTCGGCGCGCATGCGCAGCGAGGGTTACGGGGGGTCCGGATGGCGATTTTGCTGAAACGACTGCGTTCGAGAGGACAAACTGGCACGGTCGCGGACAGCGTTGCGTGGCCCAACCCAACCCATCAATAAGCGGTGCGCATGCGTGTATTAGACTGGCTCACCTCGACCTGATCCGTTTGCTCTGTGTACATCGGAGCACAAGAAGCAACGAAGGGTGTGTATCGACTCCCGCATGTACTGTAGCTAACCAGTGTCAGAAGCTACTAGCGGGAGACCGCAAGTAACGCCAATAGCTAGCCCAGCCCAGCGATTAGTGGTACAGCGCATGCGCAGTTCGCCGAGGGTTTGCACCTAACCCTCGGCGCGCATGCGCAGCGAGGGTTACGGTAGTGGTTTGTCTGTATATACGACTATTCTCGCACTACAGGCTACGAGAGGCAGCTTATGAGCGATACCAACAGCTTTAGCGGTACATGGGCTAGAAAAACAAAATGGCGATTTTGCAACTGACACGGTCGCGGACAGCGTTGCGTAGCCCAACCCATCAATAAGCGGTGCGCATGCTTGCGATCAACTGGCTGCCTGAACCGCTTGCTCTGTGTATATACCTTGGAGGCACAATAAGCCACAGCGAAAGGTGTGTATCGACTCCCGCATGCTATCTACTACTGTAGCTAGCCAGTGTCAGACTCGCCCCGCAAGCTACTATATAGCGGGAGACCGCGAGTAAACGCCAATAGCCCATTAACGGTACCGCGCATGCGCAGTTCGCCGAGGGTTTGCACTTTAGTGCTTTTCATTTACTAGGTACTATAATTATAGTGATACTGTAAGTGCCTGCCTGCCACACAGACGCCCAAACTTATTAAACCCCGTGGCGACCCTTTGCAGGTCTCCGGTGCACTCTCAGGTGGTGATAGTTCAATGCTAGAGTTATTCCATATAATCTATCCTTAACTCCCAGATACTCAGCATGTACGTATCCCTCTGACATACATACATGCAGTTTCTTGTAGCCAGTTCACGGTTGAAGAAATTTGTGACGTTGGCTTTGTAGGAAATTGCCTTGGATTTCTGGTAGCACATCCAAAGACAGATCCTTTAACCTATGCATTATGTCCAGGAATATCTCAAAGGCACCTAATTAGACCAATTATTGGGGGGTAAAGCATGTAGATAAGAACCAAGGGAGTGGTGGGCAGTGGTGGGCACAACAATGGAAAAAGTCTGGCACATGCGGCGGCTTGCTGTAATTGCCTCAAACACACTCCAGCTTCTAGTGTGCTTTTGTTGTTGCTGAGGCAATCATACGCAAGGCTGCTTGTTGTCATTAACCCTCGGCACGCATGCGCAGCGATGGTTACTGTATTTTGTGTGTGTGTGTTACTCTCCATCTCACTTCTCGAGTGTTCGTTCAGCTCACGAAGGATACCACCTACTTAACGGGCAATGAAGGTCAGACATTTTTAACGGATTTCTCTGAAACTGCTCCGTTGCAAAGCTAGAGCGCTTCCTCCCTAACAACCCCAGGCTCAAAGTTAGGGACAACCTCTCTGCAAGGGACAAAAGTGTTGGCCTCATTGTGTCCTCTGTAGTAGAGTGGAATCAGACAACAGGGGGTGAGGAAAATAGTGAAGTTTCTTTTATATAGACTGAGGGGCGTAGAAAGCGTAGCGCCCACTACGGCTGTGGCCATACCTCTTTCGAGTGTATAGGCCGCTATGAAACGCGTGTGCGCGCGTGCGCGCGTGCTTGGGTTATATGCACGCGCAGAGCTGGCCACGTTTGAGAGGGCGGGCGTGGCTGAACACACTTAGCTATTGATGGAACATTTTGTAACACGGAAACATCGTCTCATTTTTGGCACATTTTAGTTCTCATTTGTATCAAGATGATGTACTCCATAATTATACAAACGTATTAGCAAAGCAGACTGAAATTAGAGCTTCCTATGCCCCTGATAGTGGACTGTTTTTGGGAGAAGAAAAGGTGTCCTCATTAAAGAGAGGTGCCACACATCAGGTGTGTCCTTAGAGAGGGGATTCCACTGCAACGTGCAAATTTGCATCTGTGACACCTTTAGTCTCTGTCTCTATATACGTACCTCTGAACTCTATGTCTGTAACTGTACAATAGCCCTTACCACTACTTCCTTGACTGCATCTATGACTGTGGTCTACGTTCTGTGTAGTATCACACCATTACCTAGCGAGTGGTGCCCTGACTACAGTGTGAGTGTAAGAAGAGACTGAGTTTGGCATGAGATTTTCGTGAACCCAGTGAGACACCTCGGACGAGACAACGGAAAACTGCGGCGGCTATCAGCGCTGGACGTATTCACTACACATCTAGTAGTGTTGTACATTGGTAAGGATATTTTGCTACAAAGTCGAGAGGAACAACTGTCATTTTGCTATGCAATGATGGACCCAGCAAATACACAAGCAATGAAAAGCACTTGAAAGTGCATAACCAGGCCTCACCACTTTATTCTTTATTTCAGCAGCCAATAGCTACTAGGTAAACTACCTAAGTTTTTTGCACATGCGCGTTCAATACTACAGCGATACTAGTTACTACCAGACTCCGTTACGAGGGAGTGGTCCCGCCTCAGTGGTAGTGAGGCACAGGTCGGGAGATTAAAGGGACCGAAACCTGTGACCTATACACGATGATCTGCTGAGGAGCTCCCCTGATGACAAGACTATACAACAACCAGACACTTAACGTGGAAGGGCCGCTAGCTGCTATGGTCGGGCGGGAGATCGGGCAGTGGCATTCAAAAGCCCCACGTACTTGTGTGCCGCGGACAAAAGCCACTCAATCCCTAGCACTCTCCTTTCTTTTCTTCTATACACAAACACACACACGAGGGTTAATAATTATTGACGAGGGTCTAGTTAATGAGGCTACCCTCTCATGTATGTACTCTGTATAACTCCGATGTTACGCTACAAACCTTAGACAATGAATCAGTGTGATCCCTGTGTATGATTCGTACTCCGGCATGTCCTGGTGCGGTTCCAAGGCGCCGTGTCCATACGAGACGGAAATTGCACTGTCCTCCACTTTCAGCTCTGTTAACTGATCACACACACTCATATAGCTATACAGAGGGGAGAAATGCCGCACTTACCCCTCCATAAAATGTTTCCTGCAAATAGGGGCAAATCTTTTTGCTCACCTGCAGATTTTTGCTTTATAGAGCATATCCCCAGTAATGCTTATTGGCTTACTTCCAAACCGTCTTCTTTAGTGCATGGTACTCCATGCAAAAGGCATACTCCATATTCATTAACATTCTTCAACCACCTACAAAAATAGCTTGTCAATTCTGAATATTTTGGCTCTTTCGTTCATAAAGCACTAACAGACCGCTAACAGAACCGTGTGTCTTACTTCCAAACTCCATAGTCATCCTCTAGTTCTTTGTAGTCCATTTGTGGCATCTGTGGTAGAGTTGGGTTTTGTGATGACCTTTCAGAATGCAATCAAGGTATAGTGCCAACCTGTGTCGCAAACAGTGGAGAAATCTTCTTCCTGCCCTCTTCAAGGACCTTGGAAGAGTAGCTGTGTTTTCGTAGCCAGTCCAGATTGAGGAAGCCTTGGTGGCCACATGACCACTTCATCTCCAAGTTACTCCCATCTGAGTTTATATTAAGAGATGTCATCTGTATCACTGACGTTGTACGCCTGTCTATACATTTTACGCTAAAACTACCAGCATCATATATACATCACCAGTTGAAATGGTGGCCTCAGAGAGGGTCACTGTCGGATCAAGCTCGTGGGAAAGCACTATGCTCTGGTTCTGCGGATTGAGGCACTGCTGGCACTGGCAGTTTCGCCGGAGCCACACCGAGTGGTACTTGCTCGGCGAAGAACTCCCACCACCGCCCCACTCCGCTGTCATTCGCCTGCCACCTTCAGCGACGGAGATCTGTGCTCCGCTGCGGGTCCCAAGGCGCGCCCCTAAGGATAGGAATCTCGCGTAACTAACAAGCCGAACAAAACTCATCCCGCTTGAGATTCACAGTAAAAACCCTCTGTACTGTGCTTCCTACAACAATCACAGGAAAACTAGCCCTTATCGCGGTATAATTATTCCCGTTCATACGGGAAACGGTGCCCGTTTACGCGGATACGGATTCCGCGGTGAGACAGTTATTACGCGGACTGTCCGTCCCAGAACCCGCGATTTTAACGCAGTACGGACTCTGCCACGATAAGGACGAAGTCCGTACGGACGCCGGCGCGAAGACCGTACGGACGCAGGCACGGTTATAGGACGGGACATAGGTACGATTTCCGATTGTAGTTCTGCCTCTCTGGGCTGGCTTGCCCGCGCTAGCGCTAAAGCAAGGGCTAAAGTACATATGTCACTGGACCCTTCAGCTTACCTTACTTGACAACTAGGAACTGACACAGTCATTCTAATAATATTGATTGGCCAACAGTAGCCAGGCTTTATACACAACTTGATGCACATGAGTGAAGCAATACTTGTCACTCTTTCTCCCCACCCTTCCCCTTCATATGCATTGCTTAATTGGTAGCTATATTATAATGTTGTGTACAGTTGGCATAGTAGAATTAGCCAGAAATATTTGAACTGCTATGGGATAGGAATAATAATTATTGGTTCCTTTGAACTACAATGCATTGGGTGGGCTTCACCAGTAAGATGTGTGCAATCCCACCACTCTTACCCACCAGATGGACTAATGCTTCAGCCCTATTATGAAGCATACACCTGTTTGGCAAATGTGACAAGGATGGCCTTTTATTATACTGATAATTCACTGCTAGTTCTGCCTCCCTTGGCTGGTTTGCCCGCGCTAGCGCTAAAGCAAGGGCTAAAGTATGTCACTGGACCCTTCAGCTTACCATACTTGATCTTCCTGTGCTTCTTATGCATTTGAGGAAAACGACTGCATACTTTCCTACTTCCCCTCAGCCCCTGAAACTAAGAACTGACACAGTCATTCTATTGGCCAACCACTATAATTTTAGCCAGGCTTTATACACAACTTGATGCATGAGTGAAGCAATGCTTGTCACTCTTTCTCCCCACCCTTCCCCTTCATAAGCATTGCTTAATTGGTAGCTGTGTACAGTTGGCATAGTAGAAGTAGCCAGAAATATTTGGTTACTTTGAACTGCAATGGGATAGGAATAATATTAATTGGAACTACAATGCATTGAGTGGGCTTCACCAGTAGGATGTGTGTAAGCCCACCACTCTTACCCACCAGATGGACTAATGCTTCATACATGTCAGCCCTATTATGAAGCATGCACATGTTTGGCAAATGCAATACACTATGACAAGGATTGCCTTTTACTGATAATTCACTGCTAGACCCTTGATGGGCAAGCACCCATTGATTCAAAGAACAGGTAATATGAGTTTGATGTGGTTCACTTGTGTATAGTGTGGAATGTGTAGCCCTATGTAAGCATGGAGGAAAGAAACACAATCCTTGGGATATTTTGCTAGCTATCGCACTTCGATGTACTCTCTGCTAAGGGAAACTCACATTAAAAGCAGCAGGCTCATCTTGTTCTTGGTCACTTTCACGCATCTGTTCCTATATGGTATTACACAAACAACAAACATAAGTTGAACTGTGGGATAATTTGTGTTAATAACCATCAGCTCATCCCAAGCGTTTCCTGAATCAATCCTTTTGTCATTATTCTTCCTGCATACATAATAGAAATGTCAATTATAAACGCGATGGCTGACATGACATTCTACTATACCTTCAAGTAATAACATCGGGCCATGTGTGCATAATAAATACTCTCGACTCTATAATTATAGCAATAGTGATGGACTAGAAGTTTCCGTTGTACCACATCTCTTGTAGAAGAGCCATGGTATAGATCCTGAGTGTCCTGTACAGGAGGTACAGGTCCTGCGTGCAGAGTACGGTCTCAGAGAGGGCAAATCCCAGAGTGGAGGGGATGAAACAGCGACCGTACATACTCCACCATCCAGGTCCCCGAGCTCCACTGGATGGCCGCAGCCTCTCCTACCTGGTGGAGCAGAGTGTCTCCTCGCACATAGACCACTGACTGTGTGTGTGTGTTTGTTTTTCAATGATAATTTTTTTCTGAGACTGGTTTCATGCCAAGTGGACATGGTGCCTCGGTTAATTTAAAGCGTCATGTTATTTATTATGTAAACTAGCCTACACTACCTGGAGAATGGAGGTAACTCCAGCTGCAATCCAACAAGACGAGCTACCCTCAACCTCTTCTTTCTCAGCAGTATTATATATACCATCTTTAAAAGGTTTTTGTCGCATAGTAACATGTTCTACTATATTATACACTCTCACTAATAGCTATATAGCTATATACTAGCCTACACTACTCAGTTCAAAATCCAGGAGGCATGTCCTGCCCTACTTTGCAATATATGCCCTCCTCTCCACCACACTCTCCTGACAACGCTGTGGGAACTTCTCCATCTCCATCTCTCTCTTCCTGGCCTCTGTGTCCAGCTCCTCCTTGGCCCGGTCCACCTCCCTCTTTGATCTCTCCATCTCTTCCACCAGTACCTTTATCCGATCCTACACCTGGCCTCTTCTGCCTCGCAGCCTGGGTCACGTTGCTTTCTGTCGGAAAGAGAAGGAAGAGAGGGGTCTGCATAATTATTGACATACGTACATGGCACTCAATACTACAACTTACTCTGACTGTATATTCGGGCCAATGCTGGTTATGTACTATATAGCTATAGCTCACATACTACCCACACTGAGGTTCACTCTTACACACATGCACCCACCCATGCTAACACACACGCAACAGTAAAAAATCCCCCTTTGCTATCCCCGTAATTGTAGTAAAAACCACACCATGCTCAGCCGCCCACACAATTATTGGTATATACTCCGTGCGGTTGTAAGAAGATGCCAGCATGCAGGTGGGACCCAAGGCAGGTATACATAATTTTGTATCTTGTCTAATCTTGTCACAACAAGGCAGTATCAGTGTAGGTAAACTTCCTGTGCATGCATACTAACTTCTTCTACCTTCACAACCTAAAACAGGACTTAGAAAAACGGACAAACTGAACTATAGCATGACAAACTAATAGGTAAGCAAGACAAAACCGACAGGACTGCGGATACCAGACTCCATTATGTGGGAGTGGTCCCGCCCCAGTGGTAGTGAGGCGCAGGTCGGGAGATTAAAGGGACCGAAACCTGTGACCTACACGATGATCTGCTGAGGAGCTCACTTGATGACTGGTGCATTAGATAGATGACGGACAAACAAGACAGGGTTAATTTGCTAGCTGTTAGGTTTGAGGATAGGTAGTGGGCACATGTACCAAATAATATGTGGAAGCACACTGCGGTTTGTAACTCCATGCATAGCCTGAGTGTATGTCTGGTGGCCCGGTGCTTTGATGACGCCGACAAGTCAGGTCTCTGTCCACTACACCTCGTTCCCCACAACTCTCCCCCTCCTTTCTCTTCTTAACCCATCCACACACACACACACACACACAATATACTGTGAACTCAGCATCTATCATTCTCACTGCTCATTGTTGTATGCTATAATTTATACTTCCATACACACTGTGCTACACACTGTGCATACAGTTACCACTATATACACTTCCGCTGCCTACCTGCCACAGTCAACAATTTTTGAAACTCTAGACTTGAACCAGATGTTGCACGCCCCTTCAACCACCGTAGGGATGCAATCTGTAACACAAGAGACATGCAAATCCCCTCTGAATCAGAAGTTCGGAACTTCAGCAAGAAAAGAGCTGTGGCCAATGCATTTCGAATTATGTCTTCCCACAGCTCAGCAAAAAGAGGGGTTATAGCATAGAGTACCGTACAGTACAACACAAAGGCTCCAAATAATGGGTATGGTAAATTGGGGGTGTTGGAGCTTAATTGGTAGCTATATAATGTTGTGGACAGTTGGCATAGTAGAAGTAGCCAGAAATATTTGACTTTGAACTGCAATGGGCTAGAAATAATATTGGTTACTTTGAACTACAATGCATTGAGTGGGTTTCACCAGTAGGAGTGCAAGCCCACCACACTCTTACCCACCAGCTGGACTGCTTCATACACAGGAAGATGTCAGCCCTATTATGAAGCATACACCTGTTTGGCAAACGCAATACACTGTGACAAGGATAGCCTTTTACTGATAATTCACTGCTAGACCCTTGATGGGCAAGCACACTTTGATTGAAAGAACAGGTATTACTAGTCCGGACATTCATGTTATGTCGATTTTCTGGAAAACTTGGGGTACTGCACACAGGACAAATCCTTCTGTGGGCAAACTGCACACAGGACAAATCCTTCTATGGGCAAACTG